>JAOYMU010000283.1:30240539-30254205 GCA_025802295.1 Psammodynastes pulverulentus
TCGGAAGCGGGCCAGGTCCGAGGTAGTACGGATACCTGGTGGGAGGTCGTTCCAAAGGGTGGGGCCCATCACCGAGACAAGGCTAAAAGCATTTTCATAAGAAGTACAGCAATTGAAATAATTAATCATCAGTATTTATGCATAACTTGAAATATGTAAAAGTTGATTGAACAATAAAATCTATTGCTTCCTGCAGTTAAATATAATAATTTTCAGGACACTTTTAAAGTAGTTACATAATAAATAATAATGGATATTTACTGAATATCTTAGAATTTAAATAAAATAGATTGAATTCAATGTCACACTGAGTCACAAGATAAATTATGTTTTTTGTAATCATAACCATAATTAAGCAAAACCATATTTTAGTGTAATACATGAAGGCATTTATAGACTGATTTTATATATATTGTATGGGAATACATTTTATGGCAGTGAATTATATTTGCTTCATCAGTACATATTTAGAATTGTTCCCTCAAGTTGGAGGAAAAGTTCTACTGTAACTAATCTATTATCAAAAGATAGTTTAACTATTGGGAATGCCAAATATTGAATGATGATCATCTTTAATGTTTCAGATGATTTTTATTTGATAAAAGAATTATAGTATTAAGCATGTTTTCTGAGTTCCTGCATTCTTTAGATTATAACATAAGCTAAATTATGTTGATGCTTAATTTGCAAAAAATATGCACACTAGCATATTCTGTTAGAGCTAAATTTAGATTGCGATTGACTTCTATTCACAATTTCAGGCCAAAGGTGACAAAAAAGAAACAAATCTAACTTATCCAACACCTTTCAATAGATGCTCTCAATGGTAGTAAAATAAAGATAATTAGTTTTCAATGCAATGACACCAAGCTAGTATGGAAATAACCTTAGATAGTTCACATAAATACTAAGCCAGGATATTTTAAAACACTATTTAATCAGCCACAGCAGTCTAATCTACATATTGAGCAGGGCTACACATTATAGTACACCAAAAGCAATCACTTGATTTAGCATGGCATGACAGTCAGCCCCATGTGCTGGAGTTAGTACCTTTGAGTCACTATTACCAAAATAAGACTAGAAAATATCTCATCCTACCAATATAGAAATCAAGGAAGAATATGAGGTGTTATATTCTTCCACTTTTAATTCAACATGCAGTTGAAAAGATTAGGAACTTTGCAATAATGTCCATTGATACATTGCTATATCAATGGACAATCTGAGGCTAGTTGCAATATCCCAGCATCCCATTTGCTGTTTCCAGAATTCCACTGCAGTTCACTGAACCAAATCAAAATGTTTGATGGGTAGTCCAGAGATGACACGTGTGCTTTAGAGACTAACTTCATCTCTCAACTTTTACCTCTCTCTTCCTCTCTTCCTTCTTCCCTCTCTTTCTCCTCCCCCATGGACTAATTTATTTTATTTGGATTCTTTAAGTTGTGAGAGAAAAAGGGGTAAAGAAATTGGTCCCACGTTCAGTGTAATGACATCTCAATCCTCCAACCATAAACAACATATAATGTGCAGCAACATGTGGAATAATTGTAGCATTTTTGTTCTGAATATACCAAAACAGCAATGAGAATAAAGTGGATGGATGTAAAAGAAACATTTCAGTAGATATCTTCATTTTTGTTGTTCCCACAGCAACAAATGTATCTACACAAGATAGTTTTGCAAGTAATCATGTGAACATAGCCTCGATTTCTAGACATGAATATCAGTGTATCTCTGCCTAAATTTAGCTCCTAATGTGCACCTGGCTCTTTGCATCGCCAGATGGTTTTTTTTTTCTTTTTTATCTGAATAAACAGAATAAAGACAAACTTTAAAATTAAACTTTAAAAAGTTTAACTGTTGAGAACTTATATTTAAAAAGTAAAGAAAGTGGATATTTTTCTTCCTTACCCATATTATTAAAATTCAAGTCCTTCAGGACAGAATAAATGAAATCCTTTTTTGCACGATGCATAATTATATGGGATTAAGAATAAGATGTTGAGGCTGTTAGCTTGAATAGTATTAAAGAGTGTTGAAGCAATATGTAGGAGAGGAATTTTAGAGCTACTTTATTAGTTATCACTAAACTAAATGTCAGTATGAATACACTTGGTGCCATAATTTTTTTCTCTTCTGGAAATGACATAGAGTCATAGACAAATATTGTTTGTGTAGTTCTGAAAAGTCCATTTGAACACAGAAACACATTATGAGCATAAGGGCACTACAATTTGATTTACTGAGTACAGTCTGAAATAGGACAGTTACAGTCTTTTTTTAAAAAGGCAAAATTACTTACATTTCAAGGAAATAAGAACACTAATAAAATTCTACATTGTATAAGTTAGCCATATTTGCTATTGTTTTGGATGGAAACAACTCAAGACTGCAGTCTAGATATTTATAAAGCCTCATTCAAGAGACCCGTTACTGTTATGGATCTAGAAAGAAAAGTCTGTGCTAACAAATAGTGGTACATTACCCCAATGTATTCACTAATTCCTGTAAGAGGAATAATATGACCTTTGCTTTGGAATAAGGTTTTAATTACATTGCCTTAAATTAGGAATGGTTGATTCCACCCATCTCTCTCTCTCTCACACACACCATGGACTGTTTCTGGTCTGACATGGTTACTCTCCATGTATATCATACTTCTCTTTCTCTCAGATTAAAGTTAGGGAGGCTTTGTGGAGACTATACTGAAGGCTTGGGGGGAAGGGCCTTGTGTAGCCTTGGGATCTAAGTGTATGAAGGAGACTGCTGCAGCTCCCCATAATGTTCAGAGTTTATGTGTGACTGACTGCCTTGTATCTTATCTAGAAACCCAATCCCATTTTGACTGTTTAAATAGAACTTTGCTATAATGCTAAACTTACATTCTGAGTAAAAATGAATAAATCTGCTCTATAACTTTCATAATAGCACCCGTATGATGTTGTGGTTAAGGCATCAGGCTAGAAATCAGGAGATCCTAAGTTCTAGTTCCATCTGAGGTAAGAAACCAACTGGTGATTTTTGGTCAGCCTTCTCTCTCTTTTTCTCAGCTTTAGGAAGCAGGCAATGGCAAACTATTTCCCATAAATTTTGCCAAGAAAACTGCAGGGCTTGTCTAGGTAGTTGCAAAGAAACTACATGGACTTGAAGGCATCTCCTCTCTCCCCCCAAAAAAGTTTCATGTATTCATAATCAGGAAGAACTGCTAGGTAAGTTTTCAATAAGAAAACACTCAAGTGCTATAATATTAGAAAATAAAAGCTTGCTATTTATTAATATGTAAATTATAATTAAGAATGTGCAAAATACATAATCAGCATTAGACTGATCTAATCTGAGACAGTCACCAGCCAGCTTTTTATGCTAGCTGGAAATTTATTGCCCTAAATGTATGTTCCCTTTGTAACTTCATAAAAAGTTTAGTGACCTAATTGCAGAGTTGTTAGTCATTTGCTGCTTAAATCCAGATGCCTCCCCTTAGCCCTTCTGATATGAGGGGAGCGTTCAACTGTAAATGGTCACTAGGAATCGGCAAATCTTTCTTAATCTTTCAAAATACTGGTGAATGCAATATGCTCTCAGAATGAGGACCATAGATTATTTTAAACTACCCATGGTATCATTGACTGGTCCACATTATTCAGAAGTTATTTTGAAGGGCAGCCATATCATTTCGATTGGGATTTAGTAATATTTTATAAGATGGCTTTCTGTAAGAGAAACTTACAGAACTGCCTCATTTATTTTAAGAACAAAGTGAGTGCATAGGTATCAAAGAGCAACAACCATTCTTTTGTAGGCACTTGTTCCCACTGAAACACTTTTCCCTCAGCTTGTAATCTAATAGCATCAGGGAGTTTACTGAGCACCAAAGTTTTAATAGTAGAATGCTAAATCCAAGTCCTTTACTAAAGTTTACAAACATAGGCAATAACATACCATTTTCACAGTGACCTACACAATACGTTCATGCAGCTGGAGATTTTGATTTCTCACAAGTTGTATTCAGGACCTGTTTTCTTAAAATGAGGCTGAATAGATGCTCATACCCGGTATCGATATTCCTTTAAGAATACCTTCAATCTTGTTGGTAACGGAAGTTCCTGGATTTTACTTGTGTATCTGTTTATTGCTACTCTACACTGATGCTGTAGAGACAATGTTGAATGATAGAGAGGTCTATTCAAATAAAGATGGACTGTTCCATTGGAAGGTATTTCGGAGACCATTCTTCTATCCTTGCACATAAGGACATAATATTCAATTAGGTGAACCACACTGTCAAATTGCTGGAGCCTTGATCGGATGCAGATAACAGAATCCAGACGGAATTTACCACCCTGAAATTCTATTCGTAAGTTGGTAGGACCTACTGAGGTTTTGACTGAAATAGTAAGTAAATACTCTGAGTGAGAGCTGTCTCTGACCAAGAAAGTCCCTTCAGATGTATCTTGTAATCTTTCCTTTGCTTCTGCAACACTCATGCTTCCCCAATACCAGCCTAATAGAAGAGAAAGCAAAATGTTAAGAATCTTCAGCATATTTTTAGACAGAATACCACTGGAAGCAAAGGACAGTCCAGTGCCAATAACTATCTGCATTGGAGAATTTTGATAAAAGTCAACATAATCAATGCACAAAACCCAATGATTCAAATCTCTTAACATTCTAATACTACTTCCTAGATGTCCTTGAATAACTAAAGCAGTTTCTCACTTTTACTTTCTGCTTTGTGAAATATGAATACAAGCCCCACAAGGCCAGAAAAGATACTTTGGGAACAGAATCTGACATGTATTTATTTAAGAATAAATACCATTTATTTTTAAGAAAAGGGCTGTACTGCTGTATGGAAAAACTTTTGATTATATTTTTCATCTGAAAAGATAATTGAAAATTCTACATATTGTAAGGGATAATTTTGTTTATTTGTGACTAATAAAACTTTTTATATACGAAGAATAAATACCATTACACTTCATAGGGCTGATATACTTAGAGTTATATTGCAAAAGTGCTGTACGAGTATCAATAGGATTTAAGACTGCCCATTTTTCAATAGCCTTATTTTATTAACAGCTCTGCTAAACAAAAACAAAAAAAAACCCATAACTCTGCAGTCATCAAATACAGTGCAGATATGTGAAACATTATGTGAGATTAGAACAAGGCAAATTTTAGACCCTAAATTAGCTAAAATCAACACTTTCTCTTAACCCTAAAAAATAGAAGAGAGAAAATATCTTTCATGTAATAACTGAAGTAACCTGTCCAACATAGTTGTCCCCACATGCATTAAAATACAACTCCTAGGATCTCCTGGCAGGATTGGAATCATTTTTTGCTATCTATAATGAAGTAATAATAGCTAACAGTAATAACCTTTGCAGTGTATCTAATTTATTTTCAGAACTAAATACAAGACAAAATAGGAAAACTGTACTGAAATAGTGACATCTCTTTTAAAAAGCGTAATATAAAAATTAAAAGTAAAATAAAAAGTCTAGGGTGAATAATGCTAAAAGATTTTACAAAGAATTTTTATTAAAAGTTCTGCTCACTATTCTAAATAAATTAACAAAGAGATGTTTTCCTAGAAGTCTTATGTAACTCTATATTTACTCCTAATTCTGCCCAGCATTTTATTAGTCTCTTAATTCTGAAGTGCTACTACTAGTAGGAGAACAAGTTCTGGATTATACAATATATCCGATAATGAACACCTAATTGTGTTGGCTAATCTGAAATGTAGAAATCCAAGATGAATTGAAGTTGCAGCACGGTGCTCCGACATACACGTCTGAGAAACAGCAGGACTTGTTCCTTCCTTCTTACTCCCCAAATCTTAAGCTATTATTGTATTCCATCAGAGTGGATTTTCTGCCTGCTTCCTGAGAGTTACGATACTTTAACTCAGAATGGTCATTAAAGAAAAGTTGAAAACCCACCGCAGTTTCCAAACGCAAGAAAGGAACGACGACTTAAAACTTGCATCATAGAACAAACTGTAGAAAAGTACTTAGCTAACCCTGCGAAGGTTTCCAGGGAGGTAAACACATTAGTTTTGCGGAATAATTTGGGTTCAACGCATCACCTTTCTACCCTTGAAGCTTGATCCTTTCGAGTCGTGTCTGCAGCCTTGTCCTCCACTAAGAGATTCTGCGGGGCGCCTGTTTTTGGGGCTCCACCTCTCAAGGGCTTAATGGCGGGAGTCTTTTTTTCAACTCACAAACCCGTCAGCGCTGGGGATGCTACACAAGAGAATCATTCCAGTTCTTACGAACCTTGCATGCAGGGAGGGGACAAGTTATCCCCCTCCCACGGCTCAATCTAACTCCGGGTGCCCACTCCCACGTTCCCCACGCTTGCCTTACCCGCGCATCTCAACTCCCTCATGGCAGAGTCCAGGCGCTCCCCTTCAGCAGGTTCCGTAGAAGCTCTTCCAGCTTCCCACTGGGGCCCAGCCCTGTCGGTGCCATCCGAAGATTCGGCCGAGCGCAGGGTCATTTGGGGGCAGAGACCACGGCGTGAGGAGGAAAGTAAGGAACGCCGGGTCCTTACCAGAGCTCCCGGCGGCTGCCCCAGGCCATCTGACCGCCGCCCGCAGGGACCCGCAACTCTGCAGGAAAGGAGAACCAGGGCCCGGCGAGAAGCTCCGTCGAAACCCGCCGCTCCGAATCTTCACTTACGGAGCATCCCTCCGAGCGGCGATCCGTGGGCGAAGGGCGTCCGCTTTTCTCTGCCTCCTGCCTATTGTCCTGGCTTCCCCATTGCACACGAAGGGCAACAGCTCCCGCCGGGAAAGCGCCTCGCCCAGCCGCCACCTGGCCGGGGATTTCGAGGATGGCTTACCGGTTGCTTCCAAGGTGCACGCCTTTGTCCTCCTTTCTTTTGCACAAAGAGTCTGGCTGCTTTCTAGGAAATTATCGGTGGGCAGCCCCGGGGCGAAGAGTCGTGTGCACTCGGGCAAACTCTTACCTTCGGCCTCGCCAGCAAACACGGCAAAACCCAGAAGGGCGGGATGCTGGTCTCTTTAGCGCGGCGCTTTTTAAAAGGAGAGGCCGTTGGGAGGCTCGCCACGGCGACGAGCCCTGCTTTTGTTTTAAAAGGAGAAAAAGAGAAAGAGCCCCGCAACATTAACTGCGTGCGAGAGAGAGAGGCGGGCGACTGGCCGCCGGGCCGGCCAGCTCAGGTTATGCTCTGCAAGAGCTTCTCCTACAACCCGGGGCAGGAAATATTCATGTGACGCGTGGACGCCAAGTAAACAGGAGCTAAGAGCCGCGGCCGGCGGGCGAGATTTGCTGCCTTGCGCGCGCCGATACCGAAACAACTCAGAAAGTGGGGTGACGTGGTTGCATGTCATGACTGGGATTAATAATGGCGAGGCGAGCGTTGCTCCCGTCTTTCCTCCCGTGCCATTTCAGACAGGCTGAGCGAGCTACTGCTCGGTGCGGGGGTGGGGGGAAGAGGCAGGTTTCTTGGGCTTACAATATGTGGAGCGCCCCCCCTTAGCCCCCCTACCCGCCGGACACATTGCAAGCGATCTCGAGGCAGCTTCGGGGTGCCTCGCCCGGTGTCCGGCCGTTTTCTCTCCCCGCAGTTATTTTGCTTTGTGTTTTTACTAGCGGAACGATTAAAAATGCAAAGGCCGCTTTCCAAGAACTTTCCAGGAATCGCGTCACGTGACCGCCGGCTCCCGCGCCTCCGCTTGAAATGGAGCTGCCGTGTTGCAGCCGCTCCTTCCTTCCTCACTGCCTTCCCCCACCTCTTTCTTCGCCGCGGAGAGGCGGGGGAGCCGGGCCGTGGGCACAAACAAACGGCTGTCGTCCTGTCCGGGCGTCTTCCTCGCCGGAAAACATGGAAAGCAGACTCCGCCGAACTTCTTGACGGAGCGACGCTGCTGGGTACGGTGCCGGTGCATCGGCGGCTCCTGCTGCTTTACGGGACTGCAGAGGAAGGGTCGTTCGGGATCTGTGAGGCTTAATCCTCCGGGATAGAGAACGTGAGAATGATATGTGCCGCTTCTGGGGTGGGCACAAGATGGACAAGGGGACCTCTCCGCCAAGGGCGGACCAGGCTTTTGACTTAAGATGTTGCCCTACCGTAAGTGCCTGGGAGCGGTTTACTGCCTGCATCCTCAGCCGCTTCCGGACCACCTAAAATAATATGTGACCATGCATTGCTTCTAAGCAACACATTAGGCCTGAAATAGCCTTGAAGATTGGTAGAACCAAAAATGTAACGTCCATGTTTCCAGTAATCCAACTTTTAGACTGAGGTGTAGCTGTGCAACGGGCTTTTTCAGGATTGAATTTGATCCTGGCTATTCTTGACCAGAGAAGAAAGAATGGGGTTAATGCATATTGTTATTGTGATAAGGGATTGAAATGGGCAACATTTTAAATGCTCCCTATGTGTTAGATTACTCAGTACAAGAAAATCCTCATGAACACAATGGATCAATTATATAACTCAAAAATAATAGGCTTAGGTGATGATGACCAAGATTGATTAATGTTATGTTGCCTAATATTTCTGACCAAAACTATTTTGTTCTGAAAATGATTTAAGGGCATTATAGGAAACAATAATGATTCTCTACTCTAAAACATAGTAAAAGAATATTTACAGAATACTCTTAGCCATGGTTAACAGGATAATGGTTCATTCAGTTTTGGGTTTGTATGAATACTGAAAGATAAATTGACCACATGAGTTAGATTGTGTAATAAGGTTGGAAACACAACACCTGGAAGTTTGTTTTTTTGTTAGTAGTTGGAGATATGCTTTCACTAACCCATCAGAATGCTTCTGTTGCCATTTAGAACCGGAGGCATGTTTAAAAACAAATATGAAGCCAGAACATGACATTTCTTTTTAAAAAATGAAGATTTTTTTAAAATATAAAAACAAATCTGATGGGGTAGAGAGCCTGGTGGGTGCAGTACATAACCACACTGATTTCATATTGGCAATACCAGGACTAGGGCATATCTATACATTTACACATAAATTATTTTAGCTCATTATTATACATTATTTTTTTTGTCTTAGACTAACAAACTGATGTCCGCAATGGCTTTAATAAGCATTAGTATGATTTTTGGATTTAGATCTATAAGAAACACGTACCGTATGGAAACTGTACTATATAGCATTTTGTTTGGGGCAAAATTCAAGGTTCTTATTTTTATACAGTAATTCTCTGTTTAAAGAAAAACCACAATCTTCAATAGGGCTGATTGTAGTGTATGATTAGTATTGAACATTTAAGGACCTTTGTAAGTTGCACTGCAGATATTTATAGGAATCTCTTTCACTTTGTGTAAACATACATAGTTTTTATGATCTGGCACACATCAACGGTTGTGTGGTTGTCATGAAGACATGGTTCTTGGAGGCAATTGCCAATTGAGGCTTACCAGACCCGGGTCTGTGGCTCTTTTAAATGACATCAAATACTTGTTTATTTAGATACACTTTTTGTGGTAAACATTTAGTTTTATTGGCTGCTATATTTATCTTTTTGTCTCCAATAATTTTACTAATGTTTTCAATTATATTTTTATTTTATTTTTGTCGTATGATGTAAGAATGGTTAATAAGAGGGCAAGCTGTATATTTTCTAAATAAATAAACTGTACTTTTAAAATATTTCCCAGTAATTTGAACTATTCTGAGAATTTGTTCTGAATTTGAATTTCTATATGCCTGTTAGAAGTGATTGTATTTAAATTCTCTAGTGTGAGATTGTTTAGCTTTTAATTATTATTCATTCTGCTTTACCCTGAAAAATTAGTAAGATTTGGTAAGATTAAATTGTCCTTATTATGTATTTGTACATGTGAACGTCTTAGTAAATATTTAGGATGCAGATTATGTTTGCTCTTACATATTTATATCTCAGAATCCTTTCTTTGACTTTGTTGAAATAAATATTTTCAGCTAGCTGTTGCAGATGTTTATTATTTATTACATTTATATCCAGTTGCAGTCCAATTAAGGACTTCAAATGCTTGAAAGATTTTTTTTCTTCCATTTAATTGTGTCCGATTTTCAGAGACTGCCTGGACAACTTCCCTCAGTTTTCTTTGCAAGGTTTTCAGAAGTGGTTTGCCATTGCTTTCTTCCTAGAGCTGAGAGAAAGTGAGTGATCCATGGTGATTCATCTGGCTTTGAAGTCACCTGGATTAGACTTCCCCCGTCAGTGCATGTGTCATTTGGAAACAGTTGCATAGATGGTGCATTTATACATTTGTGAATGTGTGTTCTAGTTAGGGGGTCACTTAAATAGCAAAGCACAAAACAAAGTTGGATCAATCCACACATACAATTCGCAGTTGGGATTTGGGAGAGCCATCTGCAACCACCTATCCACGAACCCCTTCACACCATAGATATGTGGCAGCACAGTTGCAGACAACTCTAAATGAAGCTTTAGGCAGAACTAGAGTTCACGGTCTCTTGGTTTGTAGCTTGATGTCTTAACCACTACACCAAACGGACTCTCATTCACAGATTTTATAAACATATAAAATCAAAATGCCTAATTAAAATAAAACACAATGGAAAAACTATAAAGTAAATGGTATCAATAAGAAACGTTCTACAAAACAGTTCTGTTTTAAACTGCAGAAAGAGCAATGGTCTTTCTGCAGTCTAATTTCAGCTGGAAAATCTCAGGCCCAAAAAGGCCAGAGAAGCAGCACTCTCCTCCTGGCCTCAGTCATCCTCATCTAAAAGTTGTTTCTATACCTCCCCCCACTTTTTTTTAATTTGGGTCAATTCTAGTTAGAGAATGTGATTCTTAAAGTAACCTGTGCTAAATCAGAGAGGATTTTATAGATTAAAAGCAGCACTTTAAATTGTACCTGGACAGTTAATGGAAGCCAGTGTACAGCTGTTGTGTACTCCCAATCCCAATGCTAGGAGTTAGTGAGCACACAGGCTGTTGCATGCTGGATTATTTTGCATCTTTTGAGTACTCCTTAAATACATGTTACGGTAGTGAAAATGGGTAGTGACAATAGCATGAGGATGAGATACAGCAACAACTTCAAAGCCCTTGACCTGTCAAGGTCAAATTTATACTGAAAGCCAGTGAGAAGTCCAGCTCCTGAAAAAGGTAATCTAGAGCAGTGATGGCGAACCTTTTTGTTGCGTGCTGAAAGTGTGCACATGCCAGCACCCACAATGTGTGCAACATCCTGCGCCCCACCTCCATACATGCGCACACGACCCCCCAGCCCTTTCAGAAGGCTTCTGGAACCTGGGGGAGGCAGTTTTTGCCCTCCTGGAGGCTCAAGAGAGGCCTCTGGAGGCCGAAAACGGGCCTGTTTCGGTACTTCCAGAAGGTCCATTTTTTAGCCTCCAGAAGTTCCAGAGGTTTTCCTTGAGCCTCCAGGAGGGCGAAAACGGCTTCCCCCGGGCTCTGGGAGCCCTCGAGGGAAGCCTCTGCAGCTTTGGGAAGGTAAAACACAGGCCAAAAATTAGCTGGCCAGCACGCGCATGCGCTGTGCAGGTTAGTTTGGTGATGGCTCGTGTGCCCTCAGGGAGGCCTCTGTGCCATCTGTGGCACACATGCCATAGGTTTGCTATCACTGATCTAGAGTGTCTACTGCTGCTTTGACCCATGTCTGGGCCTGAAACATGACTGAAAAACTTCATAAAATCCATTTCATCTAGGGTACTTCATTCTTTGTCCCCTGCCTCTATCATTCCTAAAAAGGGAATATTAGAAACAGGGCAGTAGTTATTTAATAGCTCTGTGTCCAAAGAAGGCCTCCTAAGGAGGAGGCACCTCTCATCCTCTTTTAAGGTGCTGACAGTACACTTTTGCAGTATTGTAAGGTATTGACTACTTCTTGGATCCAGGTAATTATCTCCACTCTGGCCATGTACACGAGCCAGAAAGGACAAAGATCCAACGCAGAAGTGGCAGAGAACATCAGGAAATATCAGCCAAAGGAATCCCAGATAATACCAGTATGTCAATAATGCCCCAGTCATTAGCCTATATCCTGGTCATATTAAGTCAATTACTAAGCAAATCTTATTGTAGTGTTATAAAAGGATTCCCAAATAATTATTTTAAGATGGTAAGCCATATTTACTCCGTTTTAAGAGAACTGCTATTCCTTGCATTATAGAATTATAATGGATCATAATGTTGGATGGATCATTTTGCAACATAATTACACCAATTATAGGGTTAAGCAATATTTAAAGTACATAATGGCAATAGAATTTGTGTTATGTCCTTCACAAGTGTTTAAAGATAGAGAAAAATAGTGTTACTGCAACATAAATAACTACTGGAAAATCCAGTTCTTGATACTTTGATATACTGAGATTGTGTCAGGTCTGTAAATGTGATCTAGCTTTGTGCAGTGTTATAATTTTAATATCTTTCTCAAATCTTCTGAATTTGATCTTCTGTCTTCCTGTATTGTTATAAATGTAGACTCTTCAACACAATAAAAACCTTCTGTTCCATTGGTATGAGTTAATATCACTGGCATCAAATTCTTTGCATTCAGTTCTGAAAGAATAGCAATTCCTCTATTAACTTGAATTTTCCTAAACTAAGTGGTGTCTACAAGCTTTAATGAGCATTATGCTAAATATGTAGTCAACAATTTTATATACGTGTATATATACGTGTAGCCTGGTTCAGTTCAGACCTTGCAGTCTAGCTCCATACCATCTCATATTAAAGAGAGTGATTGATAGATATTTTCCTGCCAGCAGGTGATATTGGCAGGAGTGGAAGGAAGATTTAAGGTTTTCTCAAACAGGTGATTGGTACTTGCAGGTCCAATTAAAGTTACTTCAGGCAAGAGAAAGACTACCTGTAAATTATGAGCATTCTTGGAGTGATACTAGAAATTTAGTTTACTTATTTTGTTATGAAAGTGAAAGAAACTTTGGCTAACAGTTGTGTAAATGGTGTGGATCTTAAATATCATCTTCATTTATTTACATCTAGAAATAATTCTAAATCTGAACAACCTGCAAACATCAATTGAAACCTCCCAATTTAAAGTCTAATCTGTGACATTTGGAGAAATTTTTTATATCCGCTTTGGTTTATATTTTCATAAGGGTTTTATGCATATCTGACAACTAAATGGAAGTTCTTATTTTTTTAAAAAATGGTAATTCTGAGAATTCAGGGAGAAATTGAGCAATTCTGAGAATTCAGGATGTGTATTGCTCGCCACTCCCTCCCCTCCCCAATGAGCCAACATAGTTCTTGAATTAGTTTTTGTGCTAATTTAAAATATTACTGTGAAGTTGGGTAAAAGTTAGAAGGAAGAAAGATCCCTGCTCACCTTGTAAATTCACTGATTTTAGAAATAGATTACAGTAATAGCAACTAAAAATTTTTCATAGGTAGACTTAAGAGGGGTTGTTTTTTTAATCTTTTCAGGGATTTTTCCAACCAGAAGGGAATATAAATCAAGTAAGTAGCTGAAATATTTAGCAAATGAAAACTTCAAGAAACTTTGGAAAGTGTTGGGTTTTGCTGATTTTTTTTCTCCAATCTCTTTTGTTTTGCATTACTGTTGCGTTCCGGTAACGGGACCCTCAGGTGAATCCGGACCGCTTCTCCCGGGCGTGCTGTCGTCTAGGGTTGTGCTGAGTTTGCGGGACCCTC
>JAOYMU010000283.1:30515605-30527007 GCA_025802295.1 Psammodynastes pulverulentus
TTAGAATGGCCCCCACTCTAATACTTTTCTGGAAGGCATTAAAGACCTGGTTCTGCCAGCAGTCCTGGGGAACCCAGAGTGGGATGGAGCCCATTAAATGGCTCATTTGATCTGCTGTTGTCAGGGTGGGGGGTGATTTTGTATTATTGTACTTAAATTAATTTATTTGATTCTTTTTGTTAGTTTTTATTGTTTTAAATGTGGTTTTATATTCTGTAACCGCCTCGAGTTGCCATGGATGAATATAAATTCAATAAACAAACAAACAAACAAATAAATAAATAAAAGTGTTTTTAGTTTCAATCCATCTGCAGCCAAATCATGGTTTCAAGTAGCACAAGGCTGTAAATTGAAGCAAATTTCTAGTGGCAATATATAATAAATGACCTTAACCAGGAGCCAACCCTTTGTGGAGATGGGGCGGGCTATAAATCTAACAAATAAATAAATAAATAAAGTTCATCAGGGTGAATATATAGAAATAAGTACGTTAGACATTTCGGCCAAGCACAGTGATGCATAATTTGACATTTTAACCTTGAGAGATATGTGAAAGGGTATATGGCTTCATAGTGGAGCAAGCATACTGGTAGTATATGTACAGAATCTTATTTTTATGTACATTATCACTAGAATTGGGCAAGTTATATAAACTATTTTTATATTTTAATACTTTGCTATTTACTGCCCAAAGTCCTTCTCTGAGGGAGATTAATAGTTAAAAAATGTGAAAATTAAACAAACAAAGAAAAAAAAACAAGCTTTCCACTTCAGAACATTGTTTCCTGATCCAGGATTTCTGCCTTGACTGCTATAGATAGATATTGATAGTCAGCATGGTGCTTTTTGGTGCTTGATATATGAATTCACCCTCAAATAATGAATGTTTTCTTCAGTTCTAAATTTCATCAGATGAAATTATAATCACTCCACTGACATGACAGGGAAAGGGCAGTAAAGAGTTTGTCAAGGTCTATCTTGAAAGTAAGTCAAATTCAAGCTAGTTTGGAAATATACTGTTTTCACTGTATCAACACTTCAATAATAATTTAACTCACAGGGACATTTTCTTTCATTAAAAGAAATTACCCAAGCATGATGTAGTGATTTATCAAGGCAAGAGAGTACATATTTCTGTATTTTCTCAACTTTGATGTAGTGCTGTAAACCTTCTCTTATGATTCACTACACAATAAAGTAAATATCCAATATCTCTCTTTCTTTTTTTTTGCAAAATACTCAAAAGATTTTTAATGATACTTTAAAATTTATGAGAAAACTCAATTGCCTAACATGGACTTTACCTTCATTTAATAAACTTCTAATATAGCCTTAGGTGTTTTCTCTTGAGGCAGCCTGATTTCCAACCAAATATTGCGATAATAATTTGATTATCAGTAAATGTTCAAGCAGGCAAAGGTAATTTGTCATCCTGAAGCATTTATCCTATTCAAAATGTATAGCACACTATTTTAATTTGTATATGCCAGCAATGTATTATCACTCACCACTTATTATTTTCTATGCATTAATGAATATAAACATGTAGAATAAGATAGTGCGTATGTGTATGCATGTTTTTATATAATTTTAAGAAATCTTTAACAAGTTTGAAAACAATGCAAGTAATAGAAAAGAAATAAAATAAGAAGAGGAGGGGAGAAGAAGAGTGAAGAGGAGAGATATTATAAAGAAGTGACTTTTGTTGTTTTTGATAGTGATTATAAATGCATTTAATCCTTTGTTCAAGGAGGGACAGGAGGAGCACTGCCAGAGCCCTGCAAAATGACCTCCAGCCGGACACAAATGTGCATGTGGCTGCTCAAACAGTCAGAAACAGACTCCATTAGGGTGGTATGAGGGCCCGACATCCACAGGTGGGGGTTGTGCTTATAGCCCAACACCGTGCAGGACGTTTGGCATTTGCCAGAGAGCACCAAGATTGGCAACTTCACCACTGGCACTGTGTGCTCTTTACTGATGAAAGCAGGTTCACACTGAGCACATGTGATGGATGTGACAGGGTCTGGAGACGCTGTGGAGAACATTCAGCTGCCTGCAATATTCTCCAGCATGACCGTTGGGCAGTGGGTCAATAATGGTATGGGATAGCATTTCATGGGGAGGGGTGCACAGCCCTCCATGTTCTCACCAGAGGTAGCCTGACTGCCATTAGGTACCAAGATGAGATCCTCAGACTCCTTGTGAGACCATATGTGATGCGGTTGGCCCTGGATTCCTACTACTGCATGACAATGCTAGACTTCATGTGGCTGGCATGTGTCAGCAGTTCCTGCAAGATGAAGGCATTGATGCTATGGACTGGCCCGCCCATTCCCCAGACCTGAATCCAATTGAGCACATCTGGGACATCATGTCCCGCTCCATCCACCAATGCCACGTTGCACCACAGACTGTCCAGGAGTTGGGGGATGCTTTAGTCCAGGTGTGGGAGGAGATCCCTCAGGAGACCATCCGCCACCTCATCAGGAGCATGCCCAGGCATTGTAGGGAGGTCATACAGGCACATGGAGGCCACACACACTACTGAGCTTCATTTCGACTTGTTTTAAGGACATTACATCAAAGTTGGATCAGCCTGTAGTGTTTTTTTCACTTTAATTTTGAGTGTAACTCCACATCCAGACCTTCATGGGGTGATAAATTTGATTTCCATTGTTAATTTTTGTGTGATTTTGTTGTCAACACATTCAACTATGTAATGAACAAACTAAGAATATTTCATTCAGATCTAGGATGTCTTATTTTTGTGTTCCCTTTATTTTTTTGAGCAGTGTATTATGAGGTATAGCTCAGATATATTAAGAATGGTTGCAGGATTTAGGTTTGGCTGGTCTAGAGAAAAGAAGGTCTGGAGTGACAGGATAGCAGTATTCCGGTATTTGAGAGACTACTACAAAGAGGAGGGGGGGGGGTCAATTTATTTCCCAAAGCACCAGAGGGCAGGACAAGAAACAATGGATGGGAATTAATCAAGGAGAGAAGCAACCTGGAATTAAGGAAAAACTTCCTAGTAGTAAGGACAAATAACTAATAGAACAGCTTGCCTTCAGATGTTGTGGGTGCTTCATTACTGGAGGTTTTAGAGAAGAGACTGGACAGTCATTTGTCTGAAACGATATATATCTCCTGCTTGAGCAGGGGGCTCGACTAGGTCCAAGGTCCCTTCCAGCTCTATTTTGATATGCATCCAGATACCTACGGTACATTTATATGATTTCTAAGAATCCTGGCACTAGGAGCAAGTAAAAGAATATAGTAACTAATTATTCCACTTCCAAGACCCTGAACTGTAAGAACAAAAGGCTCTACCATCACACATCCATTCAGCCGAACTTCTTTTAGAAATAAACTTTCATTCCTTGGTAAAATTGTTTAGAATGTCAGGAAAGCTTTTCAGCAAACCAGTTTGTGCTCTGCTATTCAGACATTAAAAAAATGCTTTTCAGTCTATAAATCTGAACATTTTTAGTTGTACTTTTTTAGTATTGCAATGCCCAAATAGTGCAGTAATAACAATTGTTTCAGTGATTTTCATCATTGTACACCAAATGATGCCTTCAAGTTACTGCTTTCAAGTTACTGATAATACAGATAAAACCGATGTTAAATATTAGGAAACACTTTTGCTTTCAAATAAATCTTCAGATGACTAGTGCTCTCCCTGACCTGCTTTTGGTAACCTGCACAATTAGATGCAACTCTGAAAAAAATGGTGCCTGATTTTCAGTGGATGCACTTCCAGTTCAAAGCCTGGTTGCACACAGACAAATAAAATCTGTGTTAGTTGAATGCACTTACATTCATCCCTGTTTTGTTAGGTGTATGACATTTTGATTCCAAGGTGGCATGTGGAATAGAGAGGAAAAAAAAAACTTTGCCAACATATTTTACTGAGCAGCTCCATACCAGGGGCAGATTATGAACTCCAGCAGGAGTAGAGGCCTGGACAGTTTTGAGCACCAAACAATTCCTCTGTTTGACAAGTGGATGTAATCTAAATACTGCCTGAAGCAGAAAGGCAATCTGCTTACCAACCAGTGGGTGGGGGCGGGGAGGGAGAAGAAAGAAGAAGAGGAGGTGGCCCACTTGATAGTACTTGCTGGATTGGCAACCATTAGAACATAGAATAACAGAATTGGAAGGGACCTTGGAGGTCACATCTAGTCCAACCCCCTGTTCAAGCAGGAGAGTCTATTTCAAATATTAACCTCTACCTAGGATCGAACTCACAGCCTTCTGATTGTGAGGCGAGAGCTCCACCTCTAGGCCACTGCACCAGGATGGCAATTGAGGATTGCAGGGTAGCTTCTCAATCTAAATTTAGGGATATTACTATTGTAAAACTATAATTAGTTTCTTGATCCCCTGAATATGAATGGGAATAATTCACGTGAACTTGTATTAAGTGAATAAACAAATAGATGTGATCATTGGATCTGAACCTCTTCCTGACATTTGCAATAGCCCAAGCAAGCAAAATGTTCAAAATTGCAGACACGCAGACACTCTCCTCCACCCAAATCTTTCAATTAAGTAAAAATCTTCTGTGGCAAGCTTATGGGCAGAGCAATTCTCATGCTCTGTCAGAATGCTTCAGAGTTGGAATTGAAAGCCAAACAGCTGTAGGCTGGCAGGACAGAAGTGATGGCAAAGGCAGATTTGAATCTCTCCATCTCCTTATTTTTATTTTTCCCCTTGAAATTTAATTGTGTACCCGTATGCTAGATTGGAAATAACCAGTTGTAGAGGCTAGCAGAAGATAAAGGAAAGAATCCAGTTTTGGATTTCCTCCTCAGAGGCTGAAGCTTTTTTCTGCCATCAGATAAGACATCTGGTCAACAGCATAGCCCATGGAGGACCACCACAGAAATCCTGCATCAGTTAAAGAAATTGAGAGCATGGGCTACAATGAATGCCATTAGATGCAAAACACTAGTCCTTTATTTTATTTGTAAAATGACTACTATTAAGTATTATTCTTTTCAACTGAAGAAAAAAGTAAAAATTCTGCAAATATGAGTACGGTATATAATCTTACAAAACACATCTATATATTTAGTTGTGTTGTCTTTGTAGATCTGTATCCTTCAAGGTGTACTTTACAAATTGCAATTGCTACTGGTATTCTGTTTCTTGGAGCTACCCTTGCCTTTAAAAGGGTAAGCAAAGTGACTAATACTTTGATCAACCACCTTTCAAACAATAATTTCATATTTCTGAATTGGATTATTAATGTACATTACAAATTCGTATGAATAGAACAACCCACTTTTATTCTTGATTGTACAGTTTTATGATTATAATCTAAATATATTTTATTTAATGTAAATCTTTCCAATTTGAATTCCATCATGTTTCTTGGAATTCATGTAGGCAAAGGCTATTTTGCTGTTAAGGAAGAATACCATGTTGCACTAAGTATCATAATACAGTTAGCCATCACTTAACCACAGTTGGGACTGGCAATTCTAATGCAAAGTGCCATAGTCGCTAAGCAGAAAATCCAATGACCATGATGAGTTTACAGTATTACTTCCCATTTGGTCAATAAGTGAGACATCATGTGACCACATCTTATGATTTTACTTTCACATTTTCCATTAACTCAGCTTTCAGAAGCTTGTTGTGAAGCAACAAAGGGTGATCAGACCACAGCAGGATGTTGTCACAGTCATAAATGCAAAGATTGGTCAAAAACTCTTTTTTTACACATTGTAACTTTGGTCATTAAGCAGTGCAATCAGCAAGAAAGGATAACCTTAACTTGGAGAAAAATAACCTAGGATTCATTAGAACCTTTCATTATTACTTAATCTAATTTTGACTGCACTGAATATGTAGGTTTACTGTTTTATCTCAGGGCAGCCATGGTACACCCAAAAACCAATTAGTGTTGCTACAATAGCTTTGCAAAGACAGATACATTGATAATAGGTGCAGTGGCCTAGAAGTGGAGCTCTCGCCTCACAATCAGGAGGCTGTGAGTTCAATTCTAGGTAGAGGCTAATATTTGGAATAAACCTCCTGCTCGAGCAGGGGGTTGGACTAGATGACCTCCAAGGTCCCTTCCAACTCTGTTATTCTATGAACTATATACATTAAACTGGTATATACCTTTGTGAAAACAGCACCAGAAACTTACACCAAAGGGCAATAATTGAAACTCTTTATCGCAGCTCCTAAGCTGACTGGCTTGAAACAGTCTGCCAATTTCTTTTTAGACAAGCTGCTTGGAACATATACCAACATGACTCTTCAAAGAAAGGTACTAGATCAAAAATTTTCCTTGAAATATTTCTCAGCTGCTACATCAACTTCTGAGAAATACCTCCAAGTAATGTAGCAGTTGCCAAAAAGAATTCACCTCTGGTGGATTAATATTTTTTAAAATAAAATACAAAGTGATGGTAAAAATACTATTGAAGATTTCCCAGAAATGCTGCCAGATGGAGTCCAGCATTAATCCATATGGATAATCAACCATAATTTCCTGAAAGTTACTGCTTTGAAAATAAAGATATTAGTTTTATAGCACACTTGCAATGCAGAAAAACATCTTAATTCAAACTGCACCTTTAGGTGGTGTATTACATTACAATCCAAAGGTTCATTTGCAGTCCCTTATACTACTCTAATTAGTAATTGGTAATTTTTTTCTGGCTTTAGGAAAGGAGGATAATATTGATGTCAACTTCTTTTTCCTGATCAGCTAGAACATGCCAATATTAATGTCTAGCCATGATCAAATCATACCCTGGTCCTGGCTGCTGCCTGGGACTTTTGCAGGACAAACAGGGCAACCTATTTGCATGATCTGTCATCTGGATGGATTCCAGCAGGTTCTTGGGGATTTTCACAGCAATTTGATAAGCAGTTTCATTGATTATCTGGTTAGCCACCAGCAACAAGGGGCCACCCGGACTCTTGATCGCATTGCTCCCCAGGGGCTTCTCTCTGTTAATCTTGGTTTACAGAGGAACTCTGGAAGATGAAGTGGCAGAAGTGAGATCTGAAGGACTGAAGCGTTAGTGGAGAAAGATGAAAAGTAAGCCCAAGTGTTGGTATATACAGTGGCAGAAAGAGACAAGGAGTATCTTGACATATTTTACCATTGCAGTGGCATTAGTCAGGGTTGTTGAGTTTTTGTTAGGAAGAGACAAAGTCGATCTCCTGCTTGGCTGAACTGTGTCCATTTTGCATAGCACTTTGCTGACAAACTCATTCAGGTTCACCAGATCCTGGATTTCTCCTGGGCATGTTCAGATGGAATGTCTGGGGCAATAACTTGCCATATTCCTGTTGGCCTGTGAGGAAACGATGCTGTGTATTCTAGCATGACTTCTCCTATCTCTGCATTTGATTATTTCTGGTTGTCTTGAGAGATGTTGTGGTATATCCTGCCCTGTGTAACATAATTCCATTTGAGATTAGGTTAGCCCCAACTCTTTTGCAAGGTCCTAAACATTTGGTTTTGTGCTCAGGCCTGAGCCTGATGAGTGTCTTGGCTTTATTGATGGTTATATATGATGCTCAGCTGCTTTTGTTTTCTAAATTATATTATGTATTATATTGTTTTTAATCTATTGTACTGTAAACTGCCCAGAATCACTTTTGTGAGTGGGGCAGCTACCTAAATGAAGCAAGCAAAAAACAAATAGCAAATATATAAAGAGGGCTTTTCTGCATGCAATCATGTTTGAGAAACATCTCAGTCACCAACTGTTCTGTTCTAAGGAATGTTATTGAAAGAGTGATAAGAATTGGTAGGAATCCAGAAACAGAATACACAGGAAGTGGATTATTTCAGTCAGAATTCAGGATGGAAACAGTGCTCTTCATGCTGGTAAATGATCTAGTCAGGATCTACATGAGGGAGGGCAATTATGCAGCCCTTCTGGTCCTACTAGAATTCTCACAATCTTCAGTATTATCTATCATGGTATCCTTCTGGAGCAGTTTATAAAGGACAAGTCTTGTATATATGGGTCTTTAAAATTAATGCTTATGCATTTTTCTCCTAGCATTTATCTTCTCCTTTAATATCTGACATATCCATACCCAGAGATTTCCCTACATTTATTTTGAATCAGTCTTTTGCTTCAACTTGTACTTTCTGAGAAAGCATTAATCTGCAACAAAGAATCATCTCCTCCTCCTCCTCCTCCTCCTCCCTTTTTAATTGCTTCAGGTGTCGAGGGAGATACAAAGTTCTGATTCCTGCTCTTCTGGTGGTCTCAACATTGTTAATTGATGTTGTACTGTGTCTTTGATGTTGTCTCTTCATCTTCTTCTGGGTCTGCCTCGTGTTCTTTAACTTTTTTTATCTTTTATCCTTTTTTTTGTAACAAAGAATAGTTCTCCATAAAATATAACATGGTAGGTAGCTGTGGGAGCCTGTTTGAGATCAATATTGGCACCAAGCAGGGACTTTGGGAAGCAGCTCCAAAAGGTTCCTAGTTAAGTACTACCATTAAACCATTATTTAAATCTGTTTCCTTATATCAGTTTCTGATGACTGCCGACTGCCTGCAATTTGGCAGTTCAAATCTCACCAGGCTCAAGGTTTACTCAGCCTTCCATTCTTCCATCTTTCTGAGGTCGGTAAAATGAGGACCCAGATTGTTGGGTGCTACTGTATATGCTGACTCTGTAAATGGCTTAAAGAGGGCTGTAAAGCACTGTGAAGTGGTATATAAGTCTAAGTGCTATTGCTATCAAAATACTTTGGCTTTGAGGTTCTCATTAACTATTAACTTATCGCTGTGAAATTGCATTTGATATATTATCTAGTGCTGATTTCTGAAATATTTCTAGGAAGCAAGAGATTTTTTTTGTTCTGTCTGAATTAATAACCAAAGGCTATTAGTGAGATTAATTATTTCTTGCTGTGACCTATTTAGAAGAGAAGTCCTTTAAATTTTTAAATTCCTTTTAACCTGGAACCGTAGGCATGTGCAAAGGGGCAGGACATTGATTGCATTGCCATAACTGCCATCAGGCCTGTTTTTCTCTACCCAGACACCACTTATTACATATATTCTATTCATTTTCTTTTTATGTGCCTCTGAGATTTACCATTTTCAGGGAAGTATAGAGTGATCTATATACAAACCTGTACCCTCAAATTCCTAGTGCCCCTTTGTGCCCCCCACTTCCCCTTGGGAGTTCCAAATTGTGGTTCTGTGATTTTTTAAACACTTTTAGGATTTAAAGACATTGAAAGCTGAAAATAAAAGCTTTATCCTCTGCCTGAAAATCTTCTGCCTTGTCATTTCCGTAATACTTCCTTCCACAGTTTACTTCAGCAAATCCATACCTTCTGAATGGATGGGTGTCCTTTCTTCTAGCTCTGTAATACAACTCCAAAAAACCATGCCATACATGTGGTGAAGCAGCCCAATGCTTTCCAGATGCACTGGATTAACAGGGCAAAAACTCTTAGTGAACTGAGTTATTTAGATTCTTTCCTATCTGATTTCAGGCCTAGCTTTGGCATGAAGATGGCTTTGCTCTGGTAGATGATCTCTGCAGGAGACAGACCTTAGGGTGCAATGCTGGATCCCTCAGTTGCTGATGATACAATGGACCCCAGCAGGTTTTGGACTGCTTGAGGGAGGTGGGGGCTGCTGCTGCTTTGCAATGGATTTCAGAAAAAAACAATTGCTACCAACCTGCCTTTTGACTGAGCAAGTCAAAAAGAGGGCTGTGAAAATATCTACAGACCCCTCACATCCTGGACATAAATTGTTTCAATTTCTACCCTCAAAATGACGCTATAGGGCACTGCACACCAGAACAACTAGACACAAGGTCAGTTTTTTCCCGAATGGCATCACTGCTAAACAACTAATTCCCACAACACTGTCAAATTGTTTACTAAGACTGTATTACTATTCTTCTTCTCATCCTTCCTATTATCTATCTCCTTCTTTACTTATGGCTACAACTTTGTTGCTTGTATCTTTACGATTTATATTGTTTTATTTAATTGCCTAGTATGATTTCTGTTGATTGCTTATTTAGTATCCTATGACTATCACTAAGTGTTGTGTTGTATGACTCATGATGAATGTATTAACAACTATGATCATGATTTATCACTTCTATCTTTAGGTACACTGAGAGCTTATGCACCGAAGACAAATTCCTTGTGTGTCCAATCATACCTGGCCAGTAAAGAATTCTATTCTATTCTTCTATTCATTTAGTCTCTTTGAAATAATGCATGAAATGCAATTACCGTACAAGGTTTCACGTAATTTCTAAGTTGAACCTGGACAAATACGTCTTCCGGTGAATTTGTATATGGTTATGCAAGTGCACTGACACACAATTCTCCAAGTTACCAACTATATCATTAAAAATGGTCAATATTAACCATAATACTGTTTTAAACAGGTATAAACGCAAAGGTGTATCATGCACTTATTTTACTTTGTAGACATCAAGTAAGAGAGGTATCACTATGGCAGGAAAAATACACTTGTTTTAAGGGCTTACAGTTTAGGTTGATGTACCAGTCTCTCCCTTCGTGCTTTTGATTCCATATAGCTGCTCCAATGGAACACACCAGGGACATGGCAATCAGAATGCAGAACAAAAACAGAATTTGTATATTTGTGATCCGTTCCACGTTCGACAGCTTCAGAGGTGGGCTTGTCGAGTTCTGTTGGATGAAAAGGAGGGTCCTCCACAAGTAACTATGACATTCATATGCTATTTTGGCTTTTTTTTCCGTTTCCAAGGATGTTTTCATACTTGGATGAATCATCTTAAACATTCATGTCAAATGAATGATATAGCTTATTTTATAAAGGCGTGAAAAACACGGTAGAGTTTTAACGTGGGCGATATCTTCCGTTGGAGGTGTCAATAAGAAACAATAGGCACTACTGTTGAAATAAATGCTAAAGAGAGAGCTAGATTAGATTTTTGTAGCAATATAAGTGTGTTGTGGCATTTTAAAAATTAACAAATGATTGAAGTGTACGTGATAAGACTGACTTTTATGTATCATGGGATTCTGCTGCCCTATAAATTACTGCTAATTTAATTTGACAGTTAAATAAACGCCTACTTTTATTTATTAATTTATGAGTCATATGTTTTTCTAGTGAACTAAGAAACCCAAGGATATAACCTTGATGTGTGTCAAAGGATACCAATATATTTACCCAATAATAATCATGGCCAACTACTTTTTTTGATCTGTACAGCAGGTGTTAGCAATAGCACTAGCACTTTAGATTTATATACTGCTTATCAGTGCTTTTTACAGCCCTCTCTAAGTGGTTCACAGAATCAGAGTCAGCCTATTGCCCCCACAATCTGGGTCCTCATTTTACCCACCTCGGAAGGATGGAAGGCTGAGTCAACCT
>JAOYMU010000283.1:30586293-30596385 GCA_025802295.1 Psammodynastes pulverulentus
GGGGTGGTTTGGGGCGTGGCCAGGGGAGGGGAGTTGAGTTCCACCACCTTTTCTCTGAGAAAAAAAGCCCTTGTAATAATTACAAATCCCCAGTTTTCATGATGGTGAAAGGAACATTTGTATCATTTAAGCACACACAGTTTTTAATTTTTTTAATAATTTTTGATCTTATGAATGTCCAATAAGATTGTTAAAAAATTTGACTACAACATCCTAGAAGAATGTCAGCTATTTTTAATCTTTCTCCTCACTGAGTAGGTTGAACAGTTTGCTTGCCTCATTAGAAACTTTCTGTCATATTGATATTAGTATGATTTTTTTCTACTTCTTTTCTTTTGAGCAGGAATAAATCTCCAAAATATCCATGGGGGATGGCTCTTTGAATTAAAAGTTGACTAAAATTTGTTCAAAAACTTTGGAAAACTTTAATTTTTTATTAAATGAAGAATTCACCCATGGTGCTGTTTGAGCTTGGTTGTTTGCTTGCAGACACAGTGATGGTGCTACCTAGTTGGGTACTGAAAAGTCTGCCAGCAAACAATTAAGCTCAAAGAGCACCAAAATGTAAAGACTGAATCTGTACCTGATCATTGGAAAAATATTATTGTTTGTTCTTTGCAGAAAGGGAAAGGTGGCAAGAGTAATGCAAAAACTACAGGGAGGTTAATTTGTTAAGGAAATTAGTAGAGCTCACACCACAAGAATATAAGATATGCAAGAACAACATTTTGGAAGAGCATGTGGCTTTATGGAAGCAGGATGTACAGACAACATATTTGAAAAATGTATGAAGGATTTTGAATATTTGTTAACTAAATTCACTAGCCTTGAATTATTGAATATTTGATGTAAATATGTTATTTATTTATCAAATTTCTATCTCACCTATCTCACCTAAGTGACTGGGTGATTTACAAACAATATCAGAACATTATATAAAAACCTGATTAAAATATGAGGTAGAAGGTCGGTTGCTGAACGCAATAAGATCAATCTATAAAAATTGAAATAAAACCTGGGTGATTGATAGAATATTTGGATCAACACTATTCAGGGAATAAGAAGAGGCTGTGTGATACCCCTTGGTAATTTAATCTATTCTTGGATAAAGATGTGTGTGATGTGTTAGCAGTGCGCTATTTGGGGATATGGAAGCATGGAGACTTTTTAATGCAGTAGGTGCCTGAAAATCTGAATGATTTTCTGCAAATGTTAGAAAAATTGTATGATGCAACAAATAATGATTAATTGAACCTAATATATCAATGGGAAAAAATTAGAAGTAGATTTTTTTTGAAAGATGGAAAAGTAGAATAAGAAATTATGAGATGTGCAAATGCTCTGATGCAATCTAAGAAGTTTTATAGAAAAGAGCAAAAACTGTTCTTTCAGACAAGCTAGTAAATTTGATCATACATCCTTTACCTATACAAAGATTTTTTTATCTGCATAGGAAAAATAAATAAATGACTCTGTTCCATTTGTACAGTATACATTTTTCTAGTTCATTTGCTGTATCGTTTTCTCTTTAACAAATCAGATCCTCTTTTAAACCTTCACTGAAAGCTTCTATGTTACAGTGTTCTGCTTAGAACTATTTGGCTCAGAGTTCAAAAATCTCTCTTTTTCTAATATAAAGATTATGTCAGTCCAAGACTTCCTTTGCAGGGTCTGGGCTCAGGGAGAGTGTGACAGATTAGATGGTGATAGTGCCAGCAACCTTGAAAGAGCTGCAGGAGAGCCTACAGTCAAGGGGCTCTTATAACTGATATTCCTCCAGAAAAAGAAAGAAATCCTCAGCATAAAATGTCAGAGAGAAGACTGTTACATGGAGTTTAAAAAAACCCCATGAGCAGTGCATGCAATCATTTGGACCCCATGTACAATCTGGCATATTCCAAACAAGATAAGTTTTACTAGTATGGGGGAATCAGGATCTTCAAGATGGAGAGTGCAGTGTTGTGATCAAAAATCACCTTCACTTTTGTACACCCTGAAACATCACAGCATGCACAAAAGGTGTGGGGCTTCCTTTTTGGTGCTTCATTCACTTTCTTGCACATTTTGACACAACCTACCATAAACATTGCTTTTGCTATTTTAGTAAGGCCTAACTAGAAAATGCTGGTCTAGTTGTCTAATATTACAAGAAGAAGATGGTGGGTAAGGAAATAGAAGCTATGACTTTGATAGGGATAATTCTAAGCCTCAATTTTTCACTTTTGTGAATTCCTGAATCCCAGTGAGTTGAAAGCATTAGGGTGAGAAAGCATCATTTTTGTTGCCCTGCCTATAACATTTTGTAAATGGAAATTCTGTTTAAACGAATAATGTCTTTCACAGCAGACTTGGTTATGAAGTGTAGAACATTTTAGCTCAATACTTCTGGAGAGGCGGTGACAGAATTACTTCTCTTATATTATATCATATATATTCCCAATAAAAATGTGCATGTTTGTAGGCTCAAATGTATAGCATTTTTAGAGCAGCAATTTGCTTCAGTCTATTTGATGGCTTTACCTGATAAATTCCCTTTCATCATCTCACTACAAATATTTTTTATATAAACTCATGATGTGTTATTGCTTTCTCAGATTTCTTTAAAAAATCAATTTTTAAAATGTCTTATTCAAATACACACATGCTGAAGTATAAACATATTATAGACTAATGCTGTGTTGAAACTTACAGAAATTCAAAACCTACAGTTCCTACTATTCAATGAAAGTTAAAATAGTGAATAAAATATCCAGTGTCACTCTCTGGATATATAAAATACACTTGAATTTCTGCTAACAGATTTGTTGAGTCTCTACTCTCCATGGACACTTTTTTTAGTGAAAAAACTAACTTGGGAATGGATTGAATCACAAAATTTGGTTTGAGTTACTAATACAGTGCATATTTTGTGAGGAAAAATGCTCAATGGAAAAGCCACATGATTTGTGAGAAGATTGGAACTATTAGAAAACAATATGTTTCTTTTGGACCAACAATCACTGTGGATGAGAGCACAGATGTACTCCATAATTAATCCATTAAGAACAGCAGGGAATTCTCTAAGGGAAGAAGTAAGTGAGTTGCATTTGATGAAAAAGACACTTAAAGGACTTTAAAGAATTCCCAAGCATTTGTGTACATTTGCAGGAGTATATGGGAAATATTCAATAAGCAATGTATTAAAGAAAAATGTGGGTGGGAAGAGGGAATTGGCTTTTCATCCTATCAAGCCACATAACATAAACTTTGCTTTGCCTTCAGGATTTTGCCTTTGCTTGACTGTCTCCATTTATGATGTACATATTGAAACATAAAATATACTATAGCTTTTCTACACATTTTTACCATGTTAGTTTCTTAGGGTTATAATCTTCAGTGCATGCAACACTGAGCCACCCGAGACTACCATTCCCCTTTGGTGTGTTTGTTCAATTATTATATAGGTATTTTTGTCCTAAAGACAATTTAATCACGTTTTAATCACAAGGTAACAGCAAATGAGAAGGATACCGACATCTTTCAATAGGATCACAAAATTCTGCTTAATGGAAGTGCTTAGCATTTCATAAGATCACCAACTTGAGATTTCAGCATTTTTATAGGTTAGTATGAGACTCCATTAAGAATAAATGAAATGACATTTGATGCAAATTCATTCTATTTTTACAATTGTGTAGGTAGGCCTGAACCATTTGTGAGATATATCATGGTTGCCCCAATGTTAACATAATAAGTGGAGGAGATTGTTTTACGTTCGCTGAAGGCATCTTCAATGGATTCTGTCATTGATACAGGCATACCTGGATTTACATTTGGACTGCTTTCAAGTTATATTCATGTTCTGCAGTGATGTCTGTCAAATACTCTTCAGAAGCACTCAAAATTATGCCATCTGAGAGATGGCCCCATCAACACCTCTTCTGTCTTCAGGCAGTATTTTGTTTATATGTGCTGAGAAAAAAAGTATAGACAGGTCTTCATCGTCAGGATAATGGTATAATATACATAGAATATAAAGGGATATGTTTATTGCTGAACTTGCATTTCAGTGTTTACTAGAATACATTAGGTATTTTTGATGTTGCTTCTTCCCACCATAGCTTGACTTCTTCTTTTCTAGTATTAACTTTTTAAAGTCTGCTATACTGAACTCTTTCTCTCTGATAAATAGATGACATTCAATGGACTATTATTCAGGACAGTCACAGAAACGCGACGAGTGAACACTAAGGTCCTTGCCATGAAATATAAACAATGAATTAGAAAGGACAAAAAGTCTGGTTCGGGGTCATGTGTGCGCACTGGAAAAACGCACATGTGCTGCTTTCCAGCCCCCAGCTGGGACTTACAGAGACCTTCAACGTGAGCTGATAAAGACCAGGTAAGAATCAGGGCAGGTGGGAGGGCCCAACATATATTTTTTGCTTCCTCTCTGTGAAACGGAGGCTTCCCTTAGCTACCGGATTGCCTGCACCGGGCAGAACTGGGAAGATCCCATGGAAAGACCCTGGAAAGATATCATGGTCAGATGAGGAAATATCATATATAGCTATTGCTGTTAACCACAATAAACAAATGCATTTTAGGATATAAAATAAATTTATACTGCCATTTGCAGCAGTTAATTTTGTGTACAAATTCCATAATTTATCTATGAATAAAATACACCAACCTGAAAGCATTTATACTTATCCCCCTTTTAAAGAAATACTTTAAGAATTGGTGCCTACAGAGTGCTCAGAGATATTTTTATAAATAATGATGAAGCAGAATAGTGGTTCTTTTCTTTCTAACAAATAATAAAAATTAAATCAGGTGAGATTTCAAGGGAGGTGATTCTGGTCTCATGACTGAAAAAACAGGGTTGAAGTTGTCAGTTGCAAACAATGTACATTGTAAATAGAGAACAGGTCACTTGACATATGACAGAATAGATGCTTACCATTGACATTTCTGGATCTGGATATGAAAATGAACCCAGGCTAGAGATCTAATTTCCTAAGAGGATAAACTCATGAGGAGCGTTGTATCTCTCTTGCAGCAAAGCACAGATCATATAACTGGCATTTTCTCTTTTTAAACCCTGAAGAAAGGCCAGTCTGCTCATCAGGCTAATTATGGATGGCTTCAGATATTGATGGTTTTAACTATATTATTCCTACTTTTGCTTTTAATTTTATTACACCAAATTTTACATTTTTTGTTCTTAACTTCCAAAATGTTTTTGGAATCAAAGCAGATTTAAAATACTGTAAAATAAATACTAAATACAAGGAAGGAAAGAAGGAAAGTTTCACAGAGGTCAGAAATTATTCAATTATTCAAAGAGCTCTTGAATGATAGCTTACCTAAGATCACCTAAGATAAAGGTAAAGGTTCCCCTCACACATATGTGCTAGTGGTGGTGGGCAGTGCTCATCTCCATTTCAAAGCCAAAGAGCCAGCGCTGTCCGAAGATGTCTCCGTGGTCATGTGGCCAGCATGACTAAATGCCAAAGACGCATGGAACGTTGTTACCTTCCCACCAAAGGTGGTCCTTATTTTTCTACTTGCATTTTTACATGCTTTCAAACTGATAGGCTGGCAGAAGCTGGGACAAGTAACGGGACCTTGCCTCGTTACGCGGCATTAGGGATTTGAACCGCTGAACTGCCGACCTTTTGATCAACAAACTCAGTGTCTTAGCCACTGAGTCACCACGTCCCATCAAGATCACCTACCTAAGATTTAATAAAGGTTTAATTCCCTCCTATTGTGTCATTAATGACTGAAATATAATGACTTGGTTAGACTGCCAAATCCAAGAAGTTCAAGACAGCATACATAATTTCTCCTTTTATCATCTTGTTGATTCTGCAAGATCGGTTTGGTTTCAGAAGAATGCCTGATCAAGGGTCACTCATGGCTGAATGGAGAGTTGACTCTCTAACCCTTCAGAATGAATGAAGCTTCTTTAAAAAGAGTCTTCAGGGCTGTACCCAACAAATGAATTAAATAGAGTTGAATGGTATGGATTGTACTACTAAATATGAATAACAATTTAGAAATGCTATTCTAGCAAAATTGAGCAGCATTTTATTTTCCAGAACTGCCAAAATTAAAAGAAAACCCCCCCCAGTAAAAACAGATGCTTCATGATTCACAAACCAAATGAGTCAAGCAGGAGGTCATATTTACAGTAGCTTTTTTTTAAAAAAAAATAATGGTTTCATCTGAACTGTACTACTCCAATTGAGAACAGATTAGGAATAACAAGACCAGACACTTGCTGTTGAATTACCAAAGTTCACCCATTTATTCATTTTTTTAATAACATATTTGTATTGACTGGTGACTGAAATATTATGGGCAGAGGTCAATTTAAAGTCAGTGAATTAGCCTTGATTCTTTTTATTTCCATGGTTCTGTAACTGAACTATTTGTGGAAACACAAACAAGTGGTGGTTTTATGTTAGGATGCATTGAACGGTCTATAGAATTGATTGGAGGGTTTGAAGTACTTGAAAAAGTGAACTCTGCCCACTTCCCAGTTAAGAGTGGACAATGTTGGAACCTCAAGTGAGGAGTTTACCATTGATAGTTAAGGATAGTTGATCCCTCCCCCCTTGCAGGGGATTTGGAACAGCCTGGAGTTTATGGCTGCCATGACCCAATTAATTGAAGGCCCAAAGCACGTGACATGGTTATTTGGTTCCTGGCTTGGGGACAGTTTAATGTTAATCTGATGGAGATTCTAGTCACCATTGGAATAATGAGGTTACCAGGGCACTTGACCAGACTGCATTGGAGCACGCTGTATCCTCTCATAGATCTGGTGCAGCCACTTGGTTTACTGAGAAGCTCAAGGAGAACAGCAGTCAAGGAGTGTCATGGAAGAAGACTTAAATCTCACAGGGCAACTAGCAAGGACTTATGTTTAAGCCTATTCAGTGGTGATTCAAGTGACAAAAAGGATGCAATTTGCTGCTCTGATTGCATTCTCTGGGTACTGCTCTGTGGCTCTTTAAGGCAAGTGGTTCTTTTTAGGAAAAAATGAACGCTAAGAACTTCTGAAGGGCATCTGTGAAGAATTCTCTCGGCATTTGGCAATATGTTTGCTCAGCTGATCAGTGCCAATAAAGATGAGTGTGCCTTGCCAAGTGATCTGTGAGTCCTGTGGAAGTAGACTGGCCTCTTTGTAGTGTAACCTCTGCCACTTCCTGCTTGGATCTCTGCCACAAATGCCTGGGTAAAGCCTCCTGTGTGGTAGTAGGAAGCTGGATTTGAGCAATAGTCAATGCTTCTTTGTAAAAAGGATGTCAAAGGAGATTCTCAATCATTCAGATCATGGTTGTCCCAAAGGTGCTTTTTCCAAAAAGGCAACTGGACTTCCTTGGTTTTCTTCTTTGAAAACATTTCACTTCTCATCCAAGAAACTTCATGAATAAGAAGTAAAATGTCTTCAAAGAAAAAACCAAGATAGTTCAGTTACCTTTTGGAAAAAGCACCTTTAGGATTGTAAAATAGATATTTGTTTTCTCAGAAAGAGCTTCTGGTGCATCCATGGCACCAGAAGCCCTGGCTCAGTCTGGTTTAAATAATTTTAGGCCTATCCCTAAGTAAGAAAATATTGTAGTGGGGATGGTTCTGCAACTCCAGAAGCTCCAGAAGAATTGAGTTCTTTGGACATTTGGCAGTCAGATTTCAAACTTGGGTATTGCACTTAAATTGTATTTGTGGATAACCTCTGGAGAGGGTCTTCTTGGTCCTATTTCATCTCTCAGTGTCTTTTGATTATATATCCTTCTGGACCATCTCCAAAAAGTGGTGGGGAAAGGGAAACTGTTCTGCAGTGGTTTTTCCTAAAGAGTTGTTCAAGTCAGAGCACTAGGAGAAATTTGCCAAGAGATATCTATCCTGGGGAGATCAGGGTTAAGCATTAATATACTGATAAGTTATAAATCTTAGCCCTAAAACAAATAGGCAATGTACTAGAAGTGTCCAGAGGCTGTTAACTGGATGGGGAGGCACATATGCAAATGAATCCCCCCAGCGGTGGTTTCCTACCCGCGCTGCCACCGGTTCAGTGACAGCGCGCGTGCATGCGCAGCTCAGGCAAGCCCCAGCCAAAGTGCCTCCCAGCTGTTGTAACAGGGAAATCCGCTCAGCCGCGTCATTTAGCTGAGCGGATAAACGTAAAGAAAGAGCGCGGGTGGGACGGCTGAAAAAACCCCACACAAACTCCGATCGTCGGAGCTACCATTCACCAGCGCTACTGGTTCACGTGATTAGCCACGAACCGGCAGAATGCCACCACTGAATCCCCCCCAGATGAAATGGCTCTGAGTTGGTGGACTTACAATTCCAGAGAATCTTTGACTCTGAATGGAATTGTGTTCCTGTTTTCAGAAGGGATTGCAATCTAGGCATGCCTGTAGTCTCAGCTTCTTAATGAGTAGGAGGCAGCTGTGACTAGGAGAATTTGTGCATCAATTACATCTTGCACACCAATGCTGGACATTCTTAGATCAGGAAGTCCTCCTCTCAGTCACTCATCTTTAATTACCTTCTGTTTTGATTATTGAAATGCACCTTTTGTTGCGCTATCCTTGAAGAACATTCATTCAGAAGCTATACTGTAGCTAATACAGACTATAGAGGCCTGAATAGTGATGGCTGTATCTCAATATAGCTAGGTGGTCCTGCTGCTTCAGGATCTGTGTTCGTTGCCTATGGATGTGATTCAAGGTCCTGGTTGTCATAGTCATTGGGATTCATGCAACATATATATTTAAATAATGATGATAATAATAAGACAAAAATGCCAATTCCAGTCTGAACATCTGACTGACTGTGCAAGAAAAGATAACAACAACAATAAGGCTGTCCTACATAGTTTTAGACGTGCTTATCCAAGTGACTACTTTCTCCTCTATTCATCTGCTTGGTCACCTGTCTGAGTGCATTTTCTGATTTTTTATTTGGAGTTTGATATGTTAATATATACTTGGAGTTATTTTTTCCTCTTTCTTTGAGAATACAATTTTATTTTATAATGAAATTGATAGCCACTTAGAGCCTTCGGGATTGGCCAGCACACAAATGAAGGAAATAAAGTAAAATAAATAAATGTTTTCTTAATGGGACTGGAAATAATGAGGAAATCATTCCCTGTCCCCACAGGTCTTGTAATTTTCTGTGCGTATGTCAGATTGACTCCAAAATAGTTTCATACCTCAGCTCATTGAGATCCCAAAGGCCCTGAGGAACACAGCATAGAATTCCCTAACACCTTAAAGGTACCCCAGAGAATTCATGGATGTTCTCAACAGAATTATTTTTCCTTCACACAGAGCCATTGTGATTGCCAGGCCTGCCTAAGAGATTTAAATATCTTCTCAACACCACTTTTCATACAGTCATCATAATTGGGGAAAAAAACCCTGATGTGACAATCTGAAAATTAAGCAAACGTAAGAAAAGGAGCCAGTTAAGCCTACATTGTAAGCTTTTGACAGAAGAGTGATATTCTGATAAAAAAGTAAAACAATGTTTTAAGTAGATTAAAATAGATTCTTTCAGCTCTGTCTTTCTGATATCTGAAAAAAGTTAGAAGTATTGTGCCCCTGTTTTAGGTTGACTGTAAATTCTTTCCTAATCAGAACCTACTGAAGAAGGATAGGAAGAATATTATTTTGAAAGACGAGATAGTTATTTTGAATTATCCCTTTAACAAAAAACTACTTACAACTGCAGTTCACATTATTTCTTTTGCTCCATCCACTTACAGATATCATTACAATTACAATGTCCAAATAATTACTGTCTCATCTCCAGTGATAAATAATATGAATTTAGATAGTGCTGAACTTCTATTAAAGATCAGCCCAAATATGTAACTAATAAAGATAACGTGTAACCCTCCAGCTTTTTCAGAGTGCAGTTCTCACTCTCTCTCACTACTAACCATATTGATTGGACTAGAGAGAGTGCAGAAATTATAGAAATTAGAATCAGAAGTTAGGAATAATCGGACGCGTGGGGGGGGGGGGGGGGGGGGGGGGGGGGGGGGGGGGGGGGGGGGGGGGGGGGGGGGGGGGGGGGGGGGGGGGG
>JAOYMU010000283.1:30614750-30625665 GCA_025802295.1 Psammodynastes pulverulentus
TTCAGAAATGGCGCGGCGCCCTTATGACGGTAGCGCGGCTCCCCAGGGAGCCGCGGCGCACAGATTGGGAACCCCTGGATTATCGGTTATGAGTATTGGTAGTGTCTGGGGAAAAAAAATCTTTGGTAAAAGGAATCTATAATTGTTAATTTATCTTTGCTGCTATCTAGTGATAATATGGATTTTTGCAGCAATAATCTGAAGGAAATTTTCTCAAATTTCCTCTGAATTAGGTTGTTGAAATGATTCGTATCAATTCTGTTGCTTTCAAATTGCTTCCTCTGTGCATACTTTCTGCTCAACAGGAAGCAGCTGCAGTATTTTAACACTTCCCCATTATAGCCAGTGGTTATCATTTATACATTTCAAATTCTATTTTGTTGCCCTCAGATCTTGAATTTTATATCTGATTTGAACCTTATACCTCTGAATATAAAATGTTGAATTTGAATAAGAACTTTGGCTGATTTACATACCAGCAACATCCCCTCCTTCCTAGAGATTACAAGCAAGCAAGATGCCGTATAATTTATTTCATGACTCATAATTCAAGGAATTACGGGTAACAGAATCTCAGAAATAGAGATAGGAACCATCCAACCCCCTTAAGCTGATCTTTCTTTGAAGCTTTTGAATCTAATTCTCTTAGAATATTTCATGGCAGACTAAAAGTTCATTTAATAGATAAGGAACAATAGGAACCCTCCTCCCTTTGCTGCTGGTTCTTTGCATTTAGAGATACTCACTTTTCTGTCTTGGCCTTAGCACAATCTCTTACCTAGCCCATAGGAAATACTAAAATAGGCCACGCTACTATGTTAAACAGATTATACATCAGATCCAATGTAGATTTGTGGTCCTAACAAATAGGATGATTTAACGGAATATTTAAATTAAATTTAAAATATTGAGAGAGCTGACACCGAAGTCTGGAACAATATAATACAGGTCAAACAATTCAAGTACATTACAAAAGTAATCTATATCTTCCCTGACGAAGAGGGAAGAGGGAAGACAAATGGGTAAAGAGGGAGAAAGAAAATGGGGAAACAAAGAGAAATGGAAGAACCTCATCCATTGTCTCTGACCCTTACCACTACTTGCTTCAGACCCAGTCGACAGTGACATGCAATATGCACTTCAGTATTCTTCTGGAAATACAATCTTTAGTTAAAAAAGGAGAAGGAAAAAAGAAATCCAATCCTAGGCCAGGCCTTGGAGTTTTCCAAACCCCAAAGCTCACATTCAGCATATCTCAAAGACATATAGGCTCACATTGCTCAGTATGGAACCATCTTCAGAAATGTTTGACAGTGATCTTTGCAGAGCCAGATGTGCCTGTGGGCCTTTAAAAGCATCTTGGTCTAGGGCTACTTTAGCTTACATCACCCTTTTCTCTTGAAACCTTTAATACTTGTGGGTCCTGGGATGCACATCTATTTCTCCTTAATAGGATCCTGACATGATTAGCAAAATTGCAACCCCTTTATAAAACAGCCTAGAACCATTTAAATTTTAAAGAATTAAATAGTGAGTTCATAGTCATTTAAAAATTTATATCCATATAATGGAAATGTCATAAAGTGAAAAGAATGAGAATGCAGCTATAGTCCTAAAAATAAGCTCTATTATCCAGATGAAGTTCCATTCAGCTACAGACATATACGTGAGGTGTATTCAAAGATGGCAATTTCTCAAAAGCATGACCAAATGGAGGTCGTGGTTTTTTTGGTTTTTTTTCTGCTCTGTGAGATCTCCATTGCCATGCAGTTATGTTTTTACTTTTGGTTCCCAGTGCATACCACTCTTTGTTATTACAGTATTATTATGGTTGGTTGCACAGTCAGCCAGATGTTTAGACTGGATTTGGCATCTTTATGAACCCATCAAATATTGTTTAATGGTGTTAAGGGTATCTTCACAAGATGAAAGTTGTTCCAAGTAAAACTTCCTTTTGCAATTGACTGCTGGTGTTTTATTAATGCCAGTAGTGTTCAAGTGATGCTCCACCTCTTTTGGGACTGCATCCAAGGTGCCTATTACTATTGGTTCTATCTTATTATCATTAGATTTTTATCCTGACTTTAAAATTAAATGACCAACTCAAGACAGTGAACATATCTCCTGCCTCCAACATAACACATAACAATACCCCACAATCCTCTGAAATGGGCTGGGTTGAGAAAGAGTGACTAATTCAAAGTCATCTCATGGTTTTCATGCCTAAGGGGAGGCCTACAACTCACAGTCCTCTGGTTTCTAGCCCAGCATCGTAACAACTACACCAAACTGACTTATCCTTTCTTTCAAGCCTGTTCATGCATGCAGTCTATGTCCTATGTATCAGTGGTCTAGTATTTAAGAATTCAGAGTGGAGGATGGAGATTGATCCTCTGAAACAGCAATCGGACTTCTGCTTTATCTGAAGAGAGCAAGCAAGTTGGCAGAGTGATCCATTGCACGATCTCCAAACATGAGCGGTTACTTGCCTGCCTCTCTCAACATCTCAGGTACTCTTGTGGGCAGAACATTAAGGAAAAATAGGGAGTAAATGACAAGAGGATGAAAAATCACAAACACATTGGTTATTATTTTGATTAGTATTTGAGTTAAATTAGAGGATATATTAAATATACTTTAGTTACGTCTCCCTTGCTTCTAAATGTGTTTTTCTCCTTTGCTCTAATGTCAGCTTTCCTCACAGGACAACTAACAACATTAGGAGGTGGGATTTTGACTGAGGTCTGGGTGTTATATGGACACTAATCCTGCTTCTTCACATTTATTTTTATTTATTTATTTTTAAATTTATTTTCTGCCCATCTCATAGTTTGAGGCAATTCTGAGTGGTTTCATTGCTTTCATGGTTTATTTATTTACTTAATTCAATTTAGATGCCTCCTGACTTCAGACAGCTCACAATATAATATGATAAATGATTCTTCCTGACTAATCACCAAACTTTTAAAAATAAAAACAATAAAAACAAACATTCAAATTTTCATGTATTGTTTAGTTGTTCCATAAATAATCACAAAAGTAAGCAATTCAGTCCAAACAACAAAGGTATGAAGGAAGTACTTAAAACTTCCAGATCTTCCTGATTCAAATATGATTTTCTAATTAAACAAGTTATTACTTTTGCAGACTTTGTTTAAAAGTGAGTATGAAGTTATCACTGAAATATTTCTAAGCTACCGTATGTGTTCTTGGAAAGTATAAAATTAAGCAATGGTGTCACATTGGCTTACACCTATAGTTCATTATTTTAGTGAGAATTCTTTAGTTTTATATAGACAGTAAGATTGCTTTAAGTTATTTGTCATCAGTATGTATCATCCCAACTTTTGTCCAGCCATGTTTAGACATTTATTACATTTCCTTCTGCTACACAGGCATCCCTATTGTTTCTGGTATATTTAACAATTGATCGTAAGAAATAACAAGCAGAATTTACAATGCTTCTTTGGAATTATTCCATGAAAGCTGGACTTTTATCTCTGTCAAACAAATCTTATGAAGAAGACTACTTTCAACATTCTATTAGGAAAAACTACTTTTAAAGGAAGCAGCCAGGGAAGACTCCTCCCTCCTTATAACCTGCCCAGAGCTATTTACAACCTGTTGTGCTATGAAAATAATTCCAGGAAAAGATTAGGCCCAGCTCCAACTTCATTTGCAACTAATTCCTGGCCCAATCCATCTACTCTAAACCTTTCTTAAAATTATGAATAACAACTAGCAAGTTAAAAGGAAACAGAGAATAGGAATAAAATGGACCGTTCTCACAACAAAGGGGACCTGTCTGGGAATGGCCCTTATTCGTGTCTTCATAAATGACCTTCAGTTTGACTTAAGCTGTGAAGTTGTCAAAGTTACTGATGATGCAAATGGTATTTAGTGTAGTTTAAATAAAAAGAACACCCCCTTCTCCAAACTTGAAACTGATTATTAAAATATAGTGATACACCAAGCTTCCCCAATTCTGGAACCTCTAGATCTGTGGATATATTTTCCCAAAGCCTTTGGTTTTATGAGAATAAAATGTTGGGTTTGATACACATTCATTGCGATCCAGTAGGATTCTTCCGATGAATGTACATTGTTGTGTCATATTTCATAATATTTATATTATGAAATATATATTTATAATCATATTTCATAATTACAAATTCAATTTTCCTCTTTTCTATTTTTTCAGTGTAAATTTCTTCTTTTAACAATAACCTAATAGAATGTGTAACAAACTTTACCTGGTGCCCTTAATATTAGCTGGGGATTGTGGGAGGCAAATCTAAGATCTCAAGAAAACCAACTTTGAAAAAGTCCTTTGGCTACCTTGCAAAAATATTTTAGCAAGTGGGTGGGGGGATGGGATGGTATTTTCAGTAGGCCCACAAGACTTGCAAATTGTAACATTTATAGTTGAAACCCTTTAAATTCTGTGTGATTGATTTGTTTGCCTTCAAATCGTGCAGTTCAAAGATTTAGCTGCTGGAGGTGTGGCATTTCTCAGAAATTGCACATAGATAAACAGGAAGATGTTAAAAATAGTTATAGTGGGCAAATTGAACTTTTAAACAGACTGGCTTTAAACATCCACCCCCCACTTTCATTTTGAATGTATTTAAGCAGACACTTTCTCTCCTGATAATCTGAAAATGGAGACCATGACAAGTACAGTAATAGATTCTGCTATCTGATTTCTGAATTGGACTATAACTGTGAATTGTGATAGGCTTAAGTCAATAATTTCCTTGAGACCTGGATTTGACAAAGGGGCATTAACAGCCAAGGATATCAGATGACTTGAGTTAGAAGATGGCCTCTTGATGGAAGCAGAAGAGCCCAACTAAGTTAAAAGACAGTTGTTGAAGATAACTCACATTTCCTCCACAGGCTAGCAAAGGGAACAAAAAGCAAATTGTGGGTTGCACTTTTCAATGTATAGAAGAAATGATAAAAAAAATTGACATTGAGTTTTTTTATATGGTCTTTTTGTTATTAAAAATTGGCATGATTGTGAAGTTTTCTAACCATTCCTCCTTTATATTTGTATCCTGTGTGAAAATGTACCATTTAAATATTGCTCAATGCTGGTAATTCACTTTAGTAGTTACAGTATGTGGAATGGCTGAGAATTGAGCTCTGGCCAGCCATTGTCACAAGGGATGGCTAATTGTACTGGTATGTTGCAACATGTACAATTAGCCTTTCGGTAGTAAACAAAAATAAGATTAAAAATATTATATTAGTACATATATTTGTCTCTGTTGCATTTTTGAGGAAAGCAAAACATGACTCACAATATCATTGTGATATGTGTATTGTGTTTAGAGTAGCTATTCATAAGCAGTCTCTGCATTCTTGTTTACATCTGTTGTATACATTTCAATGTTCAGAGCTGTCAATTGTTATGCATTTCAAAAAGAACTTGGAAGCCTTTTCTACACATGTAACTTAATCCATGTCCTTTCTGTGTTTGTATAAGATAGATACATATACATGCACTGGACACCATCTGCTTGCAGTAGTTTTCCAAACCTATAATTAGAGGCGGGGGCGGGGGGGATAAAGGGAACCAGAGATTGAGATTCTGGAGCTTTGTAAGGGTTGAATATATATACATCCTTGTTGTCTGTTACTAGACCTCTCAGAGTATTCATAGCAAAACAAAATAAGGCCATCTAAAAATACATTAATATGCAAAGTCAGATTTCTTTTTCACTGATTCATGTAAGCCTACCATATCTGCATTGCAAACATCTGGATACCTCCTAGATGGCAGCAAACAGATGAAAAATATAGCTTTTTGCTCTTTTCTATTCATTATCCAAATTTTTGCAACCCAGATATGGTAGCCTTACATAAATCAGTAATGCATGTGTTACTCAGATTAAGACCTCCAGCTAGGCAGGCATATGAAGAGATAAAGATTAAATAGGTTTGAGCTGGTATTTAGAAATCTGCATGAAATGAAAAATATGTTGAAATCTGAAAAACATTTTGTGTCTCACACTTTTAAACCATTGTGTGGCTAAATTGAAACCTGCAACAACTTGGTAAGTTGGATATTGATCAAGAAAAAACCCGGAGGGCCTTCTAGGGTGAATAGGGCAAGACTGGGATGACTTGCCTCTCTGTCTCTCTCTTCTCTTTCGTGTGGCACATGCAGTGGTGTATCTATCAATTTTCCCAGCATCTTCATTTCCATTTCCCTCCCGCAGTCACTACCATTTGAGATCACCACTTGAATTCAAGCCTAACTTGGGCAGCTAGCCCAGATGTTCCTCCCCTCTTCATCTGACCATCTTCTTTTCCCTTACTTATCCTTAGCCATGCTATGTCACCAATGGTGACATTGCATATGGAAAACCCAGTCATCTCTACCTGAGATACGTGTGTACATTCTGTGTGTACATAAAAAGTTTCTTGCATGTGGACTACCAGAAATTGGCTATAAACTTTAAAGACAAAATACAGAAGGATGAAAGAAACAATGTAATCTACAAAAATCAAATGGTTACAATTGCAACCAATTCTACATGGGACAAACATAGGGGTGGGCTGCTGGGGATTTGCAGGGGTTCAGGAGAGCCCCTAGCTAAGATTCTGTGCAGTTTGGAGAACTCCCAAATTCCACTCCTGGCTGGCCCTGCCCACCCCACCCCGTCCCTCCCAGGCACCCCCACGTGGCCGGTTTTGAATGCAGGATATGTGTGGAGGCTCAGGGAGAGCGAAATGAGCATGTTTCTGGCCTCTAGAGGGTCTCCAGACCCCAGGGAGGCCATTGTCGCCCACCCAGAGGTTCGAGGAAAGCCTCTGGAGCCTGGGGAGGACAAAAATGCCCCCCCATCATGGTGCCAGAGGCTGACTAGGCTATGCCCACCATGGCCATGCCCACCCAGCAACCGGGCAGAGAACCCCTTTCTAAAAACTTTGAAGCCTACCCCTGGACAAACATCACCAACTGGCAGTCAAACGCCATGTCCACACTTCCTTAATCTTTATCTACACCAACACCAAACAGCACCAGTTCAATTAGAATAACATACAAATCATCAGCCATGCTACCACCCTCCACCCTTGAGAGGTCATCGAAGCCACATATTCCATAAGCAATTCCATCAACAGACACATTGACCTACAACCAGCCTATGAATCCCTCAGAATCCAAATCAACTGCACAGCCAACCAGAGACAGCACCTACCCTCAACCAACTCATTTAACCCTCCATACCAGCAGTTCATCCTCACAATGACCCTGACCTGATGTAATCTCCTTATCACAAGACCCAACCCAAGACTCACTGATGACTCACAGCTGACCCATCAGAAGACCCTCACTTGACACACCCACATCTGAAGCCTTTATAAAGAGAAGACCACTGACATGCCCTAAACTCTGCTGAAGATGTGACCTAGCCTGGTAATGAAACGTTTGGAAACCAACCTACAAGCTCGGAGAATGAACCCTCACCCTCACTTTAAACTAAACTAAATTAGTTTTCCTGCTACTTTGCTTTTTAGGAGGATGGTTTTAACATATCCTTTAAAAACCAAACATAGAATTTAGCCAACATTTTAAAATCTTGGACATCACTACTTTATAGTACAGCAGTGTTTCTCAACCTTGGCAACTTTCAGATGGGTGGACTTCAGTTCCCAGAATTCCCCAACCTGGAGTACAATAATACCTGCCCTTATTTCACATGGCCCAGAAATTGAAATGGAAGTGCGGACAGAAAGAGGAGGGGACAGGAAGAGGAGGGGAGTGGTCCTTACAACCTGCCCCTCCTCTAGCAGATAGAGAGGTGGAACATAATGAGAAAAGGAAAAAGAAAAAGAATGCCAAACAAAGCTTGCAAAGATAAGTAGCAAAACCAGAAAAACACATTCTCCCAATTACAGTATATATTGAGCATAATCTGTACATATGATCCAAGCATGTTATTAAAGCTGAGAAAGATGGGGTTTAGTAAATGCCACCTTAATTTGCATCATTGCTGGACAGAGATGTAAGAAGCAATCAAAATGCTAAACAATGCCATTAAAATAAAGAACCGGAATATACAGCCTCAGATTTTCTCTGTGTTGCAAGAGTAGTGAAATGTTCTGCCAGCAATGCTGACTACGAACAATTGCTTTTAATCAATGACGAAAAAACCTGTATGCATTTGCATGAGCAAGAACGATATTTCAAGAGACGCTGGTTTATGTTCACATAATCACTCTTTGTTTTGCCAAGAACTAACATTCAGTGAAACTGGAATTGCTAATGAAGCAATTCTTCGTGTTATTGAAAAGATCCTTAAAAACCCAAAGACCTGCCAGGTATTAATTGATATACTGGAAAAAAGGTGCAAAGACTTTCTTTTTATCTATTGAGAGAAATATATTCAACTAACGATCCAAAACTTGTCTCATTCAATTGTCCTGGCCAATCCCTTCCATGCCACCCACCACCACTTGCTTTTTAGTGCTGGAAAACCAGGATGCTGAAGAAGCCAACTCTACCCCTTTAGAGAGAGGCAGGGGCAGGATCCCATAGAAAATATAGGAACATTGTAAAAAACTAAACATGCCTAAACAAAAACAAACATTCTGACATCAGCTGGACATGAAGTACTGGGCACAAGAAATTCTAGATAAATACAGCAAATAGTCAAATAGCATTGCATTCTGCTAAACAGGTTTGTTTGCATCTGTGCCATTGTATTAACCCAGAAAAACAACATATGACTCTGCTATTTATAGGACTGAAAAATATGCGCCTATCTCCTTATCTTCACTTGAGAATGTACTTAAGCAGTACTAATTTTTTGCTTGTCTAATATTTCCTAACAACTTTTATTTTCTCACCACAGTTTAAGAATCTGCATGGAATCCCATAAAACCTTCTTTTACATCAGCAATTAGAATCAGTTTATTTGTCAATTTTTATCCAGGTTTAAAGAAAAAAGAAATAGCACAGAAGGCAACATTCAAAGGATTTGTTAAACATTTTATTTGTTTGTTTGCTTGTTTGTTTATTTATTTTTCATATTTTTTCACCACCCATCTTCCTCCTTCCCTCCTAACCTTCATTCAATAATCAAAAATATGCAGAAAACATACTTTGTTTATGAGAAAGGCATTTTAAAAAGCCACTTTCATTCACCAACATATCCTATACATTTTCCCAGGCAGAGGCTTCATACCTTCCTTTCCAATCAAGTCATGTGCTGTTGTCCTCTCCTGTTTCACCTTTCTGTTAAATTCCACACACTTATCTCTTTCACTTAGGATCCTCTACTCTTACCCATCATCTCATCCACTTCTACTCCTGTACCCACTGTCTGCTGCTTTCCGTTAGCAGCTATTAACTTAGCACATGTGCTTGGCTTTTACTAAAACAGAAAAGGAGTGTTTTTTAAACTATAATATCAATAAAATGCAAAACAGAGAAAACTGAGATCCAAGAGAAAAACAACAACAATCTACTGTCATCTCTAGTTCTTAGCTTTTAGTACAATTAGTTAAAAATACTGTGAATGATTTATTATCCTTCCTAGAGAAAACTTTATGCAGGGTGTGTTCAAATAAGTCAAGGTGGTGGCTATGAGAGTGTGATTGCTGCTCTGTCTCTGTTTTATGTGGGATACTTCAATTACATCATCATGCATGCCATCTTGACCCAGCAGACATCCCTGCAGGAACACAGCCCCCCTTTTTTTCTGTCCAGGTCCATGTTTCCACTTTTTTTGTCCAAGCATTACCTACAATATATAGTTCTTATCAGTCAACTATTGCAGTTAGGCCAAAAACCTTCTGTAGTCATAGGAAAACAGGTTGCCAATCTCTGAGCTATTTTTATTTTCTTGGGGGAAGAGTTGAAATCCTTCCAAATTATTTTTGAATAAATATATGGTTTTCTAGTTTATTACAAATGTAAACCGGCCAATTCCCAGTTATTGGCTTTTTAAAACAGCAACAAACAGGTAGGCTATTTTAATTTCCTTCTATTATGTTTTGAACATGGATTTGTTATATTGCTGACTAACTAACATCTTCCCTGGTGGTTTTGATGTCAGAATGGACAAACATCCATAAGTCCAGTGGAAATAGCTAATTTTCTTGAAGGTTCAATGTTATGTAAAATTTTCATTCTATCTTCTATTCGATAGCAATAGCAATAGCATTTAGGCTATATACCCTTTAAGTGGTTTACAATGTCAGCGTATTGCTCCCAACAATTTGGACCCTCATTTTACCAACCTTGGAAGATGGAAGCTGAGTCAACCTTGAGCTGATAAGATTTGAACTGCCAAACTTCTGCAACTGGCAGTCAACAGAAACAGCCTGCAGCACTGCATTCTAACCACTGCACCACCATGGTTCTCAAGATCATTATACATTTTCATCATTCAAAGAAAATGATCCTCATAGATCTGAATTAGATAGTGACTGATCAGAGGAACACATTATCCTTCAAAGTAAATGCTAGTGGGCATTGGAGACATTTTAAACATGGCTTGATCATAGAGATGGGGCATTATCCAAATGAAGGGAAAGTTTAATGAAGCAATAAAGCCAAGCAAATAACATGTAGAATGAAAACAGAAGCATAAATTGTTAAGAAAAATGAGGTCAAAATTATTAGATTTTTGCAGTAAATTCAGTCTGTGATTTATAATCCCATCTGCTTCACATTCAAATTCTGATATTACTGTACCTATAGGGGAAATTGCTGCATATAATAATATGACTCCATCCATTTCAAATATAAATATGATTAAAATCTGGGAAGAGGGGAGAAATAACCTGTTGTGCATCTCACTTTGCAAAAAGTATATAATTGATAACCTTCATAAATACATTGTTAGTAGCATTATCTTTTATCTGAATTCCAAGTTTTCCTGTATTCATATATATA
>JAOYMU010000283.1:30748328-30760399 GCA_025802295.1 Psammodynastes pulverulentus
ATGGGTTTATACGGGCTCCGAGAACTTGTTCACATGGGCCCTAGTACCTCTCGGGAGGTCTCCGGAGGTACTAAGATTTCACCACTGCAACTAGGGTATGAGATTGGAAAGGCTTAGAATGGAAGATACGGCAGCATTTGGCACACTGTTCAAATGTTCTTTTGTTAGCTTCTCTTCCCCACACCAAATTTTTGTAGTGTTCAGGATTTTGGAAGGTTATTATGCTAATGGTATGCAGGTGGATAGACTACTGATATTCTCTTTTCATAATTTCTTTCCAATATTATATTGGGCTGAAAAGAATTTAAAAGAAGCAAAACCATAATCTGAAGACATTTTTAATGTCATTGGAAAGACACTGCATGAAAATTACCTAGTGCCAAAATTACTTTTGCTTCAAGATTCAGGACTGAATCTTTTTGCATTTAATTTTCTTCTGATCTCATTTATGCTTTATATCTTTTGGGGGAACATGTTAACTATTATGCAATTTATGGAATACACTTGCCAAAAGGTCCTCAGAGACTACCTACATTTTACAACTCAAGTGCACAAATAAAGGGTTTGTTTTTTTAAAAAAAACCTATAAATGATTACCTAATGTGTAGTACTGACTAAAATGTAGTAGCATCACACTACTGTATCTTTAGTCAAATTGAATTTTTAAAAATGCTAGGTAATTGATAATTTTATATTACAAATATAACCTTTCTGAATAAAACAACCAAGTCATATAATTTAGAGATAAAATGATATTATAAAATTCCGAACTTTGACGCTATCTAATTTACTGGATGTTTTCTGTGTTTTAGTAATTCAAGTGTTTCAAGTCAGATTCTACATTTGCTAATATATCTTTGTCCACCTCAGCTGTATTAACAAAAATTGTCTTCACTGTGGCTGGGTGATTTTTCCTAAGATCCTTGTTTAACTTCTTCCCAAATATTTAATCTGCTGCTGGTTTTATTCTTTTTTTTTACTACTTCACTTCAGCAGTGAATATCTGATAACATAATATTTCTTATCAACAGGACAATTTGAACATGTGGAATGCCATGTTTGTTTTCACTGTTTATTGATGGGATAAAAACAATAATCTTCTATAATCAGGCTAAGACTAAGATTATAAGAGGAAGATTAAGGATAATTTTCTATAGTAATAACATGAGGCAGGTGTGGCAAAGGATCCAACAAATTACCAACCATCAACCGACCAATGTCATCCCTGCTGAGGGGGATGCTTCATTGGCAGAGAAGCTGAATCATTTCTTTGCTCACTTTGAAGTGGAAACATCAGAGACAGTTAAAATACAGCCACCAGCCCACTGTAGCCCCCAGCTCATTGTGGAGGAACAGGAGGTGAGGAGCATTCAGAGGGCTGTGGACCCTAGAAAGGTTGCCAGTCCTGATGGTATCTCTGGCCGAGTGCTTAAAGACTGTGCTGATCAGTTGGCTGGAGTCTTTACCAGGATCTTCAATCGGTCCTCAAGCCTCCAGGAGGGCAAAAGCGGCCTCCCTGGGCTCTGGACGCCCTCCGGAGGCCAGAAATGGACCTGTTTCTGGCTTTCCTGAACTTCTTGGAGGCCCATTTTTTTCCCCTCTCTGGGCTCTGCACTTACCTGGGGTCTAAAATGGGCCACAGGGAGACTCCTGGGAGGCATGGGGCAGGGTGGATGGGGCCAGCCAGTCATTGCAACTACCAGTTCAGTGAACGAGATGTAAAATTAGCATCTGGTTTGTGTGAACTGGTGCGAACTGGTAGCAGCCCACCCCTGCCAAGTGGAACAAGTGACCAGTTTTAAGTTTCTGCATATCATAAAAGAGGACCTGACCTGGGGCACTCATATTGCAGCACTAGTCAAAAGGGTCCAGCAGAGATTATATTACCTGAGACTTCTCAGGAAACAACAACTGAATGAAAAACTGCTGGTGATCTTCTACCACTGCACCATAGAGAGTATTTTAACTTACTGCACCTATGTATGATTTGCCAATTGCACAGTGGCAGATAGGATAGTGCTCCAGAGGGTAAAGGCCATTGCCCAGAGGATCATTGGTTGCCCTCTCCCCTCTTTGGAAGAGCTTTATAGCTCCAGCTGCCTTAAGAAAGTTCAAACATTCTTAAAGATCTATCTCATCTGGGGCACCCTTTTTTTGAGCTATTACCATCGGGCAAATGGTACAAAACAATAAAAACAAGGACAAATAGGCTGAAAAACAGCTTCTATCCCAGGGCAGTAATTATATTGAATTCTACTGCATAGTGCAATATTAATGCACTATTGAGTTTTCAATTCAATTGAATAGAATGTGAAGGCTGTGTGTTCATGTTTTATTTTTATAGTTATAATGTACACTGAAGATGGCATTTAATTTTGTTGTACAAATTGCAGTGACAGTAAAATAAAGTAAACTATTTATTTTATACTATTGTTGTTAAATAAGTAGAAGTTCTTTGCCATTTTTTTGATATCCTGGCAAATCTGTCACAATTTTGATGTAGGGCCCCAAATTTTGTCTTCTGTATTTCCAACTTGTTTTTATGAAAAGGCTTGCTTTCAAGGTATTAAAAATTATAATGTTGATGGCCAACAAATATTTTCAGGGTCTATATTGGTTTAGTGATTATGACCCTTTATAATAAGCTTAAAGGTTAACAGATTGAAGTTGTATAGAAATCTTATGAATATATAAAGTGAACTAGGTAATCCATTCTTAAAATAAAATTCTTAAGAATTGATGTTAACTAGACTTGAAAAAGGGAACCAGTTCAGGGCAGTGATTAAAGCACCTGTTTGGAAACTGGATGAATGTGAGCTCTAGTTCTGCCTTAGGCACAAAGCCAACTGGGTGACCATGGGTCAGTCACTCCCTCTAGTCCTGGGAAGCAGAGAAGACACTTTTGAAAACTTGTCAAGAAAACTGCAGGGACTTGTACAGGCAGTCCTCAGGAGTCCAGACTGACATGAAGGCACCAGAAAAAAAAAACAATTGGAAAATATTCACAGTTTAGTGAAAATATGAATCTAAAAAAGAAATAGACTGATGCCCACCTGCCTACAGTAGCTGCTGCTGTATTCTTGCCTCTCTAAGAACCTATACTCTGCAGTTAGGGAATAGAGGTACATTTCTGGGTTCATAGCAGTGGTGGTTTCCTACCAATGTTGCCACCAATTTGCTGAGTGTGTATGTGCGCGCGTGCTCCCCCTCCCTTCCGTGCATATGTGCGCCTTCTGGTGTGTGCCTACTACACATGTGTGTGCCGATCAGCTGAGAGGACTCTTTGATCCTCTCAGCTGATTGGCGCAGCTTTTTTAGCTACCGGTTCAGCTGAACCAGCAGCTTTTTTAGCTACCAGTTCGCCCGAATTGGTAACCATTTTTTTGCTACCGGTTCACCCGAATGGCAGCTTTTTTGCCACCAGTTCATCTGAACCAATGTGAACCAGTAGAATACCACCTCTGGTTCACAGACTTTTTTAGCCCCATATGAGATACATGGAAGAATAGGTGCTTTAAGCAGCTGTATTCTAGATATATCTTCACAGCAACATCTGAGTTCACATATATGTAAAAGAAACTGCATCAGTGTCAGCCTATAAATCTGGCATTTTATAACTGGACTGTAAGGGACAGGTAGCCAAGTTAGCTGTATTTTTTTTTTAATAATCCCCTGGAATTTGAAATTTTATTGTGCTACTCCTCTGTTCTATCATTCTCTTGCCCAAACCTAATATGAGTTCCCCTCTGGGGAAATGGAGCATCCATATGCTGTTTCTCATTTCCTTGAGGTTAAGTTTTATATCATCATAATGATGCAGGCTGAAAGGATCCATACCTCCACTTCAGATCAGATTTGGGTTTTCTTTTCTGCTTGCTCCAAAGTTACTGTTTTATTTTGTTTTTAACAGTAAAGACTCTAATCTAATCTAATACATAGTTTGGTTATAGTCTAGGAGGAGTATTACATTTTATGAGGCCTCATTTTAAGACTAAAGTGGATGCTGTTCTCAAGGCATAGAATCACCATCTCATCTGGTGACCTGAGACCTCTCTGGCTTCTGTCTGTGAAACTCTACAACTATGTATATTGTTAGAACTGGAGTTCTCTATAGTGCAAGATTAAGTTCCAAGACTATTTATAATTATGGACTCAAACCACAGCAGGAATTATGTTTAATCTTTTAAATTACTTTCTGGCCATAATAATTGCATTGCTACATATTATAAACCAGTTGACTTCTGCCAAAAATAATCCCTCCTGGAGTCTATTGTTGGAAGAGTGTGAAGCAAGCACATGGCTGGTAATTGACCTTGGAATAGATATGGGCAAATCTGTAGAATTTGATATTAGGAAATAGTGACTCCAGTTACCTCAGCCTGACCCGCGTTTTACCATGCCTCGATTGGGAGGACTTTTACCTCAGCACTGACTCGCTCTTTATTGTGCCTCAATTTGGAGGACTTTAAGTTCGCCTGTTGCCTAGTTCGAGTATCCCATCCTCATTGCCAGTATTCTGTAGTAGTTGCTTACGGTTTATTAACAGAACGCTAACAAATGACAGCTCGTAGTTAGCTGTGAAGCAATAGCTGCGGGCTCTCTTGACAGTTCCTTTTTATACTGAGCTGTCAATGCGAGCGGCTAATCAGGGTACAGTATTGCACCCCCTATCTGGTGAAGACCAGAGGGAAAACTCTGGACATAACAACTTAGCAGTTGGTTTTTTTCAGCCTCAGGTTTGTTCCATCCCATTCTCTTAAAGTCTGCCATTTTCAAAAGCAATGCACAACATTTTGCAGTTTCTAGTATGCATTAATCCCAATATCTTCATTTTTGTAATGCAAAATGCCACCATTTATAAGATATGAAGGCTTGATATGCCTTTGCTTTTAATACCTGTAGTTGTAAATATAAATTCTCCAGGCCCTTTTTATGCAGGTGCAATCCATCCTTTCTTCTTTTCTTCCTGACTTGGTACAGGCTTTTAAAATGAACTTTTTCAATGAAAGCCTTTCTGAGAAATGCAATTGTATTTACTCTTCTGTTCACCAGTGTATTTCTTTCTCTCAGAAATTGGTGTTTGCAAAAGTTTGATAGAATGAAGATGTGGCCTTTTATGCTAATGTTTATTCCATTGCAAAGTTCATTCCACTGAGCTTTTAACTCTCAGTTCAAAGACATCAGAAAACTCTCACACTTTATAATCTCAGATGTTATTTGAGAAGGAGGAAGAGGAAGAGGAAGAGTTTGAGATTCCTCTGTTGAATCATTTAATTGCAGAGCAAAAGCAGTATCAGAATCTAAACTGCTGATAGAGGTTGAATATTTTGCTTGATTGCCTTAAAGTATGTCCCAGTTTTAACCTAGTTCTGGATTATTGGCAGATTTATATAGTACTGAGGGTGATATCTCTGTATTATATGGTCGAAATTATCTTGTTAGGGCTTCTTTATTCTGATCAATGTTTTCTTAGTGAGATTTTATGTTCATAAACATTAGTTTTAATTCTTATAATGGTAAGTAATATGCAATCTTTTTTTATTTTGGGCTTTAAAGTATGTTTTTTTTTTTTTTTGATAAATATTTGTTCTCTTCCAGCTATACATTTTTCCACAGTCTAGTGTTTCTTCATCTACTAATGTAACCTCTGACAGCCATCCCAGCACAATTCGGACTGGAAACTGGATTTGTGCTTGTTTTCATACATAAAAAATGTTATTTTATTTGATTGCCAAACATGTTCTATTTTAATATACATCTAATTTCATTCTCATATTCTAGAAATGTCAGAAATCTTTTCTTACCTAGTACATGAGCCAAGATATTAGATCTGAGAATGGCAGGAAAATGAATATTTTGGTGGTGGTGGTGGTGGAGGTTGTGTTAACATTTCCAGAAATGGAAACAAAAATGCTAATAGTACAGCATAGTTTTCCTTTTTTGTGTTTTCTTTTTCATATTTATAAAATTGTCATGCATTAGATTTAATTCCTATATATGTAACAGTCTCAATACCATGTTTATGTTAAAATATTAACTAGATATTGACTAAATCATAATATTGAATTCTGGGAAAATAGTTAAACATTTTTACTGATTACTATAACAAGTAACCCTTGATTTCCAAGTTCTGATGTCTTACACAGATGAAAGCTGTATGCAGAATGAATAGACTGAGTATGTCTGGCTATTTCCTATAGAGTTACATCCTTAATTTTAAAAGCATTGGATACCTCCTGACACTGCAATGGCCCCAAGTCTGAAATGAAAAAAAATTCTTTATGTTCATAAAAAAAAGAAACATTCCCCCCACCCCAAAACAAATGGATACAGCAAGAAAACAGTGAATAAAATCTATTTCTCTGATTGAAAGGGTTGGTGACATCACCATTGTTTGAGTAGGTGCTCTGTTGGGGGCTCCTTTCTAGTCCCTATTAAATTGCTCAATGAAGTAGTACCCATCTATCCAGTCATGGTCACCCACTTTTGAACTGGATGGGCAGGAGCTAGAGCGTGTGATGGGAGCTCACTCCATCCCTTAGCAGCAACCAGGTTTCGAACGTGAGCTTGCTGATTGTCAGCCCAATGTCTTAACCTCATGAACCACACCACTCCGATGGTTATATTAATCATTCTTATTGTTTTTTGAAGATAGGAAGATAAAATCTGATCATATTTCTCTTTTACATTGTACTGCATTTGATGTAATCTTACTCTTTTTTTAAAAATCAAGTTTTAGACAAGGGTCTGGTCTTTCATTTTCATCAGCATATCTACAGTATTAATATTTCTTTCAGTAATTTAAATTACATTTTCATTATTTAATCCATTTTTTCTTATTACCATTTGCAAAATAAATATTTAAAATTTTAACCCATCATTTTGTTTATTGTTAATGTCTTAATTAAGGGTGGTATGCAGTGGTGGGATTCAATTTTTTTTACTACCGATTCTGTGGGCATGGTTTGGTGGGCATGGTGTGGCTTGGTGGGCATGGCAGGGGAAAGATATTGTAAAATCTCCATTCCCACCCCACCCCAGGGGAAGGAAACTGTAAAATCTCCATTCCCACCCCACTCCTGGGGGAAGGTTACCATCGGTTCTCCAAATTATGCAAAATTTTCACTATCAGTTCTCCAGAACTGGTCAGGACCTGTTGAATACCACCTCTCGTAGTATACTCAGGGCTTTTCTTCTCCGAAGAAAGGTGGCGGAACGCACCCCCGTCGTCGCGCTAAAAAAACCCGGAAATGATAGCGCACGATTGGTCGAGACGGACCACGTGACACGGACTCTGAAAAGAGTTCCGGCGGGAAAAAAGCCCTGAGTATACTACTCATACAACGACACAAAGACACAGAGAAAGATTGAGGAAATATACTAGGGAAGTAATCTTAATCTATTTCAGTTTGTGAAAGAGGTAATTCATGAGAACTTGAAATACAAACTTATATCATGTTACAACTAACTTTTTTCATATGGGGAAGAAGTGGGAAGGTGATCTATTTCCTTGTGTTTTTTTAATGCCATTGCTTTATTCAATTTTTAAATGGATATTTTTTGGCCTTGCTAAAAGGGACAGTTTTCCAAACTGAATTTAGGAAGACTTTGTCACTACAGGAAAATGGGAATCAAAAACCTCAAAGGTTACTATGCTGTAAAAACCCAGGGAGCTGAAAGGAAATATTGGTGACTCGTAATTGGCACTGTCTTGATGCACCAGAAAACCTTACCTCTCCACTGTTGTCAGTAAAATGACACTGGGCTCCTGCAAATAAACATAAATTCAGCAACTAGAAAGCTTAAATACAGTATATGAAGCTTAAGCTTTCTTACTTCTACATAAAACAGCATCTTGTACTGTCAGGATCCTAGTTCTCTCCAAAACTTTTCTCTTGTAAGCATTTGCTCCAAACATTTGACTCCTGCAAGGAACAGATAATCTTTGATATTTGCTGGGCTTGGTCTTAATAACGGCATTAACATGGAATCCCTTCTGTATTCTACATGGCCCGAAGCCTCCTTTTTTATAATAAATCTCACAATTAAATTTCACCATTTCAATGAAAAGACAATGATCTCTTGGTGGGTCTATTTTTTCTTAGCCTCAGAGGGCAGGCACATTTATATGTGTGGACAGAAATGGAGAATTAAGCAGAAGCCTTTAGGTGCAAAGAAAGAAACGGGTCTACTTATGAGGTCAGTTGGATTGTATTTCAGAGCTAAAAGAGCTGAAAATACAGAAATGCTGTTCATGATTCACTCAACAAAAAGTATGAAACTAGCAGGCTTAGGATATGATCTGGCCTTAAGCCATCTTTTTACAATGAAGGAGCCCCTCCTGCCTCTGTTGAAAATTGACAACAGTTTCTTACTGTCTTTGGGCAGGATGCACACAAAAATAATTAAAGAGACATAATGTAAAGGCAAAAAAAGCCCAGTTAACCATCTCCCTATAAAACAAGGAAAAATGGGGGAATTGCCACAGCTGGTATGAAGATGGCCCTTTCTGATTTATAGTCATTGTCTGCTTGCAGTGACCCTCCCCTTATTATCAACATTTTGATATTAGCTCGTAACCATTTAAGATTATTTATTCCAGTTCCACCACCTTCTTCTGTTCTGCCTGCCTGCCTGTGGATTTGCATTTGAGTTGAAGTTTAAACAGGGGGACTAAAAGAAATAACTCAAAAAATAGGCGTTCATTTACTGGCTTTTTGATAGCATAAGGCACAGGTGTCAAACTTGCTGTCACGTGACGTTTTGCGATGTTTTTCCCATTTGCAGAGCTGGGGGTGGCCGTGGTCTGTGTGTGACACATCTGAACCATGGGCTGCCAGTTTGACACCCTGGAAGGTGACCAAGGCCAATACAGCCTTTCCTCAAGTAGATATTTCTTGAGACGAATACCTGATAAATGGCATACTAAAACTATTTTGGGGGAGACTGTATATATTATGTACATTTAATTCATTAAGATTGGCTGTATTTTCTTTTAATTTGATAGTACCGATGTGGCAGTGGGTCCCAAATGCATTGTATTTGTATTTTGAATTTGTAAATTGCTTCTGTTTGCATTGGTAGGTAAGGAGAGAAATGAAAGGACGTAAGGCATAAAGGAGTCTTTATAATCTAATAGTCTGGCAGTCTCCTTATTAAGGTGCTTCATCAAAGCTTATGTGACAGTGTGTAGCATTTGTAAACTATTATCTGAGATATGTCATATATAATCTCATGTATTTATAAATATTACATTAACATTTCATTAAACTCTTAGAAAAGCACATGCATTGGATTTATTTATTTATACATTCATCATTTTAATGATACAGCCAACAAAAATATTTTTATATAGTTAAGCTATAAACTTTACAGTATTATGGCCTGTGAAAAATAAAACATTTGGGTCCTGAAGAAAGTTCTTTTTTTCTCAATTTAGGGTTGAATTGAGTCCATGGATGTCTGGATTTGCTTACATAATTAATTGTGGAACACGCTAAAGCAGGCCACACACCTCTTTCCAGGGGGGGGGCTGTTGGGGGTTTGCAGGGATTCAGGAGAACCCCTAGCTAAGATTCTTTGCAGTTCGGAGAACCCCCCAAATCCCACTCCTGGTTGACCCTGTCCAGGAGTCCCCACGTGGCCTGTTTTGGATGCAGGTAAGGCAGGTCTACCAGAATTTTGGGAAGGACAGAAACGGGCCCATTTCTGGCCTCCGGAGGGCCTCCGGAGCCTGAGGAGGCCATTTTTGCCCTCCTGGAGGCTCGAGGAAAGCCTCTGGATCCTGGAGAGGGCAAAAACACCCGCTCCTCCATGATGCAGGAGGCCTACTAGGCTATGCCCGCCATGGACATGCCCACCCAGCAACTGGGCAAAGAACCCTTTGCTAAAATTTTTGAAGCCCGCCCCTGCCTCTTTCTCCTCCTTACTGTCACACTTCCTTCGTTTCTTATTTTTAAATTCCATGCTGACCATTTAGTATCTAGAGGTGAACAGTCAACATTTGTGGACAGGTGGATCTATTTGGAATTGCAAGGAGTTGTTGCCATAGAGGAAAATTGCCTATTCACCAAATAGCTGTTTGGTACATATGTTTGGTGAGCTTCCCATCACTCACCTCTCAGCTGCTTTTTATGCCTCCAAGTCCTGATTCTAAAAATGCTGGCAGCCTATGGATACCATGGAACCAAGCTGGTATCCACAGTCTTCCAAATGTTCCATATAATGTTAGTTTCATAAAAGACATACTGTAGTGACAAAGCCAGACTTTTACTGTAAGCCTCACTTTCTCCCCCATTATTCTCAAGTGTATGTATGGCATAACTTTACTAGATAGGGATGTCCTAGAATTCTTTGGCTTTTCTATCATGAGTCACAACAGCTTCACTGAACAATGGAGGTGGAATTCAGCAGATTGCTCTTTAGGGGTTCTTCACCACATATAAACATTTCAGAAATAGAGAATGTATGCGTAATGCCAAATTCAAAATGGAAAGGGTGTAAGAGGAAGGTTCATGATGTTAAAAAAATTAACATTTCTATTTTTCCCCCTAAATGTTGGTGTCTAGGAAAATCAGAAAAGAAAATGTTACCAACTCACTGTGAAATTGAAAATGACAGTAATTAGTATTTGACTCTGTTTTCTATCCTGCTTGTGAGGTGCATTGTTTAAGTTGAACTGCTGATTATGGCATCAGAACAATGGCTTTTCCAGTTCTGAAAATAGATGTATTTAGATAAAAATGGCAGATTGCCAAGAACACCCTGTTTGGATGTACTTTGTTCAGTTGGGAATCTGTATTCTCCTAGCCAAAATAAAGCCATCACACCAAAACCAACCTATCTGAGTCTTCAGTTGGTGTTTTTCTTATTTCTCTTTAAAAATTTCTTTCACCTATTTTTTCATTATAGCTTTATTTTACTTGATTTTAGGAGTGGGCAATAAAAAAGAAATATCAAAATGTAGTATCAATAAATCCAATAAAATATTATTATGGTTAAATGTGAACTTTGTGCCATTCCACTTATGACAAATGAATAATATTTACAGCATTATCTTTCACCCAACTGTACATACATATAAAATTTAGCATTCTTTGAGGCCAGATAAAATTGATGGGTAATTATTTAATGTTTGTGATAATATGAAATTTAGTTGGGACAAAGCTTGCAGTCCCCAAAGTTTGATAAATTATTTCAGTAGTCTTTATGATTTTGTAGTATCATTATTTGCTTTGGATATTTTAGTTTATAACTCAAAGCAGTTTATTCCTGCCTTCTATTTTCTTATGGGTAACAATTCTGTAATCTAGACACAGAATTGGATGGAGAGAAAGTGATTAACCAAAATCACCCAATCAACTTCTAAGCTTAAAGGAGGCTTAGAACCTACAGTTTTCCACTTTAGCACCTTAACCACTACACTTGTCTGTCTTAAGTTCTGTATGTGAGGTTCATTTGATAAAGCTTCCACTTTCAAAGTCTAATTTATCAAGCAAGCAAGAGAAGATGTTTATCTACATGGTTATAAAGAATGAAATCTACTTCTTAAGGAGATTTGGCCCTATTTTCTTTCAAAGAACAACAAAGTATATCTTTTTCTAGGCCTCTACTTTTAAATTGTTGCTAATTTCAGCTTTGAATTGTAATCTTTGTTTTATATGTTTATATTTTGCATTACACATTTGTCAGCACTGGGTATTTCAATATAGTTTTTTAGGACCAAAATTATAAATAATAATGCAAAAGAAAATTCCAATTCATCTTGAAAATATTGATGTGATACTTTCCAAGAAGAACTTAAAGAATAGGAACATCTTGAAGTTGAACGCATGCATATGAGTTTATCAAATCACTCATTCTAATAATCATTTTAGAATCTTTAAAGACAGTGAATTGAAAATTTTAGTGTCTAACTACTGGTACTTGGAAAATAATTCTTTCAGAAATTTAGAACAGACTAATTATACTAATGTGGGACAAACTCTGGAAAATGGAAAGATATCCTTTAAGGGAATAAAAGATTGTTTTCTAAGATAGATAATTTAGATTTCAGCAAAGATATGTAGTTG
>JAOYMU010000283.1:30867749-30879354 GCA_025802295.1 Psammodynastes pulverulentus
GCTTCATGACTCAGCACTCGGCCACCCTGTCTGCTTTTGATGACGTCGACGCTGTCTCCGCCTGTACTGGGGGTCAATCCACACCCTCTGCTGTTCGTCATCTGTCAGTTCCGGTGACGTCTGATCTGGGGAGAGTTCAGCCTGTGTCGGCCCAGTTTCTTCAGCTCGCTCTCTTATCTCTGACTCTCGTGCAGGCAAGGGGGCCGAGACGGGAGCCAAAGGCATAACAGGCCATTCCTCATCCCCTTCATCCCTTTCTGAATCTGACTGGAGTCGGGAGGGCCCGGGCGGAGGGGAGTCAAAGGGGCCAGTCACAACACTGCCCTTCGAGCCCTTGCGCTCGACTTCCTTGCATTTTCTCTCTTTGAAGGTGGCTTTTCTCGTTGCTGTTATCTCAGCATGTCACGTCTCAGAGCTGGCGGCCCTGTCGGTCCGTAAGGATCTTTGTATTCTCCATTCTGACAGGGTGGTGCTTCGATTGGACCCTACCTTCGTCCTGAAGGTGAATTCCTTGTTCCACCGGGGCCAGGAGGTGATACTACCAGATTTCTGTCCGGCCCCTACCGATCCTAGGGAGAAACAGTGGCATCTCTTAGATGTCCGAAGGGCCCTCCATATCTATCTTAATCGAACAGCATGGTTCAGGTGATCGGAGGCCCTGTTTGTTTCTTATTTCCCTGCTTCTATGGGGAATAAGGTCTCTTTTTCCACAGTGGGGAGGTGGATCAAGGCCTGTATTAGCAGAGTGTATGAGTCCCAATTCTTACCTGTTCTGAATTCTGTCACTGCCCACTCCACTCGTAGCGTGGCCACTTCTGCAGCTTGGGCCACTCAAGTACCCATAGAGGAGGTCTGTAGGGCGGCTACCTGGGCCACCCCGTCTCCCTTTATTAAACATTATAAGATTTACTCCTTTGCTTCAGCTGAAGCAGCCTTTGGGAGGAGGGTTCTTGAGAGGGTTCTGGGAGATTGACGACCAGACCAGGCATCATCCCGCCCTCAAGGACATCCCGCTTTGGTATGTCCCATGATTCATGGATCGTCCAATCATGTTTCCAGAGAAGGAACGTTGTACTCACCGGAATGTTCTTCAGGGAAACGATGATTGGACAATCCATTCCCTCCCTTGGACAGCCTGGTCTTTGTCTCATGGGGGGTAGACGGGACCCCTTCTCTTAATCTTTGGTTCCATAGTAGGTGGCATCTCATCAAAAAACTGGCAGAAAGTCCCAAGAGGCCGTTGGAGTGGGCGTGGCTATTGATTTGGTAACTCGGTCATCAGGCAGAAGACAAGAGTTAACACCCATGATTCATGGATCGTCCAATCATCATTTCCCAGAAGAACGTTCAGGTGAGTACAACGTTCCTTTTCAGATTTCTGGAAACTAAAGGAGAAAGGCAGCAGAAGCAGGGAATATATTTCTGAGGACGTAAACTGAAGAAGAGAGACAATTCAACACCTGTTCCCCACAATTGTCCAAAGAAATGTCGGAAAAAAGAGGCATGGGGTTCCTTGTTCCATATGGCCTTGCAGGGGTCCATCACCTGCTTGAATCACATGATTGCATCTAGTTATATATTTGATCACCATCAAGGAATAACAGGTCAGGTCATAGAACAACTCAAAGAAGTAGTGCAAGATGAAAAGAGACTTGACCCATAGAAACACCAAATGTCGGACACCACTGAATAGATAACTTATCATCATCATCATCATCATCATCTGTTGCAATATGTTTGTACCTGTTACTGTAATATGGTTTCGTTTAGGCTTGGTTACTTTGACTAGGCCAGTGGCCAGCAAGCGAGGCCAAAGCCTAGGAAATGTATTACATAGAAAACACCACGTGTAAGGACACAAAGCCTGTGAGAGACACAGCCTGATACAGGCCAGTACAGAAAAACACATTCCAAATCCTTGAAGTCACTGGCATTCGTCATGGCGATACCTGATCATGTAACTTGAGCTAGACCACCTCAAGCCCCTTGTACCCCTCCCTTTTACCAGGTTGGCCTTTCTTTATTGGTCAGTTATTATCACGTGTGTGCCTTCTGATCCCCCCCAATAAAAGAGCCCCAGCCCTTTGTTCAGGGCTGGCTTGCTCGTCCCAAGGAAAACTGTGTGATGTCTTTTCCTTACCAATCTGGCCCCCACGAGTCCCGAGCAGCCCATCAGGACCAAGGAAGCCTGCACTGAGATGCAGGATTACCATAAGAGAGAAGGAGTTTTATGGCAGGGTTGCACTCACCAGATACATGTATCGATAGTGTATTATATATCAATAATGGATCTTTGGAAACTAAACTGCCTAATAATGTGACTCACAGGACTCAAATTCAACCAAAGGTTCACTACATAATTTTGGAAAAGGTATTCATTCTGAGTTTTAGCATTATATTCTAGAATTATTCCCATTCCAATGAATACATTTCTAGACAACCTGTGTGCCATTGGGTCATTGTTTGAGAGATATTGCCTTACCTAAACAGAGAAACAGAATGACCCCAGTTGGGCAAAATAACCCAGTGGGAAAGGGAGCAACTGAATTGCTGCTGACTTCTCCATTGAGTTTCCTTGTGGAAAACTGATAGGAAGCATCAGTAATCTCCCTGCCCTGCCCTTCCCTATCCAGCAGGCAGGAAAGTGGCTGCTGCTGGATGGGGAAAGGAGTGAGGGATTGCATAACATTGAAAATGATGATCACATGACCACAGCAACAGACCACCAATGCTGAAGTATCCAGTAGCCACAACTTTTCCAAATTTAATTCCCTCAGCAGTCATGGATCCTGGATTTTGGAGTCATTTTGCAAATTAACCAATTTGGTTCAAATTATCCAAGTTCAGTTTTGAACTTGATTCAAAAACTGTTGCCGTATGATGCACCATTTTGTCCAATTAAAGATCATGATAATGACAGTTTAAATATAGATAGTAAAAAACAAAGAGTGTAAAGCATATCATTGCTCTGAAGACCAGATGTTTGCTATTAGTATTAGACACAGACAAAGTAAACAAAGTCATAGATCTAAACTGATTTTCTACCAGCTAAGCTTGTTTTACTTTGTGTCTTGGATGTGTGTGGGGAGTGCCTTTACATCAATATTGACTCCTAGTGATAGCCTGGTAAAATCACTGTAGTTTTCTTTGCAAGATTTTGGTTTCTAGCCTGATGCTTGAACTTCTACACCAGACTGTCTCTATTCTATGGGGCAGGGACAACAAAAAGCAAATTTATCTTCTGTTATGAAAGGGCACCTACTGTTCCAGTATCAGTGAAACAGAGGGGATTAAAATGGTCATGATTATGGGGATTAAAATGGTCATGATTATGCACTGTATTTAGATGTGAGATACATTAATCAGGTATTTGCTTATACCTGTATTTGATCATAGGTTGCATAGACCCACTTTTTTTCTTTATCTTTTTAAAAGATAAAGAGCATGTATACCAGGGGTGTTAAACTCGATTTCATTCAGGGCTGCATCAGCATTGTGTTTGACTTCGGGGGACTGGAGTGGGCATGGCTGGGGTGCCCCAAGCACTCTGCTAGTGAAAACAGGCTCCCAAGCTCTGTTTTCAGCTGTGACAGCCTCCTGAAACCCTCTGCAAGCAAAAACAGAGCTTGGAGGGCTGCACTAGGCCCTCCCAAGGTCCATTTTTGCTGGCAGAGGCACCGCGGGCTGGTCCTTCATGTTTCTAAGGTGGCCCACAGGGGGTTGGATTTGGCTCCCCGGGCTTTGAATTTGACATCCCTGATGTATACAAAAAACAATATTAAGAATAAGCATCTGTATATTGGACCAAGAGTTTCGGCTCCCTAGTTCTGATTTCTCTTTAGATGTCCTGAATACCCTTCACTGAACACATGTGATTGCATAAAGACAGGCCATTCTGAATATTGGTTTAACCATGATGTATATTTGTGATCCAAGTACTTCAAAAATCAAAGAAAATGACTTTTCTTTGCACCGTTCCTTATCTCGGTCACAATATGAATGAATTAACACTGTGCTATCTTTTGCATTCTGTTTTATCTAAGGCAAAAGAATAGGAATGAATTCATTTTATTCCGTCGTCACTTCTCATTTCTGTCTTTGTCAAGAGAATGAATTATAGCAGCACTGTAATGCCAATTCCTTTTGTTACAGACTTTCATTTTGTGAGACAAGCATAGTAATCAGAATGGAGAATTGTATATAAAAAATGGAGACCATTCTTATGACACTGTAAAGGTGAGCGTTACACTGAAATATCTAGGGCAAGACAAGTGAGAAAGATTAATGCACATATTATGCTAACAATTAAAGCTATCCTACATTCATTGTAGTAACTTGTATGCATGAAAATAAATAGGTTTATGTTTTTTGCTTACAAATGTGACAAGACATTGTCAAAAAGAATTGTTATTCTGTAATGTGTCCTGCTCAGTGATGCTACTTATAAATACAGTAAACCCAAGATTGCAGTTGCTGTTTTACCAACTTTGCTCCAGCAATATGTATGCTGTCTTTTAATCAAAATGGCTTAAAATAGATGGGGATCATGCAGAAAAGCATGGTAAGTTAAGGAAAGCTGCAAAATAATAATAATAATAATAATTTTAAAAAATCAACAAAGACCAAAGACCTACCAATATTGTTTATAACAGGACGTATATCTATAGTTTTTTCCCCCGAGAATTCTAGACCTTCAATACATTCTTCTCTACTAAATGGAGAATAGTCTACAGCATGGGTGTCAATTGCGTCACGTGACGTATTATAACTTTTTTGCCTTTGCAGCTGGTGTGGGCGTGGCCTGCGTGGGCCGCCAGTTTGATACCCCTAGTCTACAGTATTTGCTTTGAAAAGAGAGAAATACCTGAAGGCCTGAGTCCTCAGCAAAGTCTTTGTAAATGATGTATCCAGGGACCTGTGAAGACATGACTTTGGAATAGAGAAATTAAGTTGGAATTATGGAAGTTGTATTTTTTTTAAATACACACATAGAAGGCATCATATTACTTATGTACATTCTAGACAGCCTGCAGTATCTTTTCTGGTTTCAAGGGCATTTTTCTGACTTACCTGAACCAGCAACCCTTTGTATTTAAAACATGTGCTGCAGCACTGAATGATGTTTCCTTCTTAATTTCTCTATTCCAAAAACACTTTAGCTACTGTCTTCCTAAATATAAAGATAAAAGACAAAAGTTCTGAGTACGAAAATTCAAGTGCAATTTTAATTAACATTATGGCCAGGCGAAACTAAATTGCCACATATATTAAAACAGAGGAAAAATGCAAATCATCTAAAAAATGGTTTTACAAGATTGTTAAACCATTACTTTACCACAATAGCAATTGTAAAAAATTTGGCAACTCTTCTATAATTATTTACTGAGCTGTTAGATAAAAGAAAGAAAGAGATTTCGTTGTCTCATCTGACATGATTATAAGTCAGAACTGGCATTTCAATGTGCCATGTCTTGAAAAAAGAAAAGGAAGAGGACACATGAAAGTATTTCTTTATTTTACTATGATTGCGGGCAAGGTCATCATTGGACTTGGAACATTTTGAGGTTTTTCTTCTAAAAGGAACAAGGAGTAAAGACTGCCTTATGAGAACATTTTGCATGAGAGAAGAGTCTTCCAGACAGAACCATAGAACATCAGATGGCACATGTGCAAGGCTCTGTTAAATATTTGTATCAAGGGGCTATTTGAAAAAAAAATCTATCCAAGTAACTTCTGAGGCCAAGAAAACTCAGCTGTAGATTAGGCACAATTTTTCACAACCACCACATGCATAAGTATATGATAGTTACAAGTCAACCAAATAGTGCTTGTTGTCAGTGCATGGCAGCCATAATGTGCAATATTCTTTTCTGTAACTGGATGTTCTGAAGGCCTGAAGGGTTTTATGAGTAATGATGAACTAACTTTGGTTATGTTCACTTGATTGTTGAAAGGATGAAGGAACAAAATAACAATGATAAACTATCTGATACCACTTGGTAATACTGCTTTTCTTTTGCTGCTTTCCCAATAAATGTGTGTACTTTTTAATCGGTTCTACTGTACTCCACTGAATGTAGATTATCTCCTAGAAATGTTTTGCATAACAATCTATAAATATTTTGATAACACACAAATACATTTTGCAAATGATGATGGCAGTTGATATGTATTTTGGGATGAAGTTTAGCTTTTGTGTAATGCATTTTATTTATTTATTAAATTAGTTTACTGCCTATCTTGAAACAAGACGAGTCTCTCCCCCCTTCTCTCTCTCTCACACACACAGTATATACATTATCTAGTAGCAATAAAGATATGGATTATAATTAAAATTATGATAAAAGGATGGCAAAAAGATGGCCAGGGGGATAAACAGGATGTGCAGGTAGTGAGGTGGGATCTGCTACTGCTTCATCAACCACCTTCAGTGTGTTTCTCCCCTATTGAGGCCCTAAGCCAACTGGCACAGAAAATCAGGAGATACGGGCAGATGTTACATGTATGTGGGGAAATGTTTCAAAAGACATGAGCCACAGCAGGGAGGGATCCATAATTTGCCCCTTTGTCAGCGCAGGTGAGGTGGGCCCATCCCATTGGGATGAGGCAGTTCCTCAGGCACAAAAAGACTAAGGACTGAAAATTTTGGAGTATTTGATTCTGTATATTAGGACTTAGACAGAAATATTTTAAATATTTTTAAAGAATAAATATATCTGTTGGAAAGAAAAACTGTACTTTATATTGAAAACATAATAAGACAAGTAACTTACAAGAGTGTTCAGAGATATTTTTGAGGAACTGTACTGGGAATTGTATTGGGATTTTGAATCAGTTATGTCAGCTATGTTGTATTCCCAGAGGAAAATGTTACAGAAAAAGTTATTCAACAAAATCTACTTGATGAGATCAACATGAATGAGACTTTGAATAATTTGTTGTCAGATATAAAGAAAAAATTGAATGAGGCTTTAAAAATTAAAAATGAAACAAAAATGTATATACCGTACTGTATAAATAAAAAAGAAAAAGAATTTGATGACTTCCCAAAGGGAATGGCACAGTGAATTCATCTCTCCTCTTGTACTGGAAATTGCAAGGCAATTTCAAACATTACTTGTTAAAAAAATGTACTGTGTATTGAAAATAAATGGTAGAGTTGAAAATATTCCCACACTATGTATATCAGAAGTTACTAAATTATAAACAAAAGAAAACAGGAAAAAAAGATGTTTATACAGAAGCATTTGCTACAGGACTGAAGGCAAATTCTAGACTTCTGTAGCAGATTCCATGAAATGAAACAAAATCGGGCCTGTCCATCAGCATATTTTAGAGATAGAATAAATGGCCTCTGCATTAAATGGATTGTCAAATATATGGTTCAGATTTTGGCAGTTAATACATAATTTGGCTAGAAAATGCATGAAATATTAAAAGTTATATTCATTTTGCAAGACTATGAACTTTTGTTTATTAAAGTTAGATGAAGAGATTATGAAATTGTTTATATTTGTCATGATAAGGATAGTTTTGCCCAGGGTCATGTTGGCCATTGTGGGAGGCGTGGCCCACCCCTGTCTTCCAGCTCTACCGCACATGCAGAACCAGCTTCTTGCGATGGCCAACTGACCCTGAGAGAACAGGTTGTTAAATTACCTCCCCATCCAGTGTATCCTGGATGCTGCGATGCAATGGAGAAATGGGAAATGGAGCAACTGGCATGAGGGAAAGAGGAGGAGCAGGAAGAAGAAAGAAGGAAAGCGCCTTTGTCCTTTGCTCATGCTGGCCGCTCTGTTTCCCATTTCTCCATTGCAGCACAGCGCTATAATGTGGAGCTTGCCCCATCTACCACTACCCAGATGCCCTCGCTTCCCCCAAGCATTTCTGTGCCTACCTGTTTTCCAGCTCTGTTGCAGTTCTCCATCACATTTCTCACTGTCGTATGCAGGGAAACAAGTTTGTGGGACTAAAAAAAAAGTTCAATCAATCAGTTCCAACTTTAAAAAAAAGATCTCGCAAAGTTGCAATTGATTGATTGAACTTTCTTATTTTTTAGGCCCACAAACTTTTATTTCCTTGCACACCACAGCAAGAAACGCGATGGAGAAATGCGACGGAGCTGGAAATCAGCTAGTCAAAGACATGCTTGGAGGAAGCGAGGGCATCTGGGTGCCAGGCACTAAAACGGGCCCGTCTCTCTCCAGCAGTTGCCCAGGCCCACCGGAGGGAAGGTCTGCATCTACGAACACTTAAATGCAGCAGCATTCCAGCTCTGGCCTGGAAAGGGCATATGGCATGCATGCTGCAGGTATGATGCCCACTTGCATAAGGGCTGCCACCTTATGCGCAGGCCCCGCCCCCACCACCTGAGACAGTATTTGCCTGATTTCTGAATTTTGGGTAAGAAAATTGGGGAAGAGCCTTATAGATGGAAAAATATGGTATATTCAGGATATATTCAAAGCAACTGCAAAATAAATTGAAATATGTGGGTATGCAATCAGGATCTAAAATAGGTAAGAATGCATTAGATTTGGTGTGGGTCTCTTCACTGTACCTGTACCTGTTTACCTGGGCATCACAGGCTCTTTAATGCAGGGATGTCCAACCTTGGCAATTTTAGGACTTCTAGGGCAAGGACTGTACACTGCAAGTTTGCATTCAGAATTACATTATATTTAGGATCTGCTAGCACAAATGAGTAATTGTGCTTAAATTTAACAAGGGTCCGCATATCAAAGGGGCCTGAAAACATCATAATGAACATACTACTGAAATAGAAAACTGAAATTAACCTTTATCCACTTTATTTTATTTTTGGAGTACCAAAAAGTTGCCGCTGTAGATAGTGTGATATAGTATAACAAAGCTCTGGAGAAAGTGAGCACATTGTCACATGGTCTCCTAGGCATACAAATTATATCTGAGTGGTTTTTTTTTTCAACATACAACTTCTAATGGGGAAGAGAAGTTGATATAGGTTGCGAAGCTGGTAATTGGATTTAAAATTGCCAAAAACCAAAGATGCAATTAGGTAGCCTTTGACTGCTAAGGGGATAAAGGTTCCACGATGATTCAAAATCACCATAGAGGATTACGGTAAGCCATTGAGAAGAAGTATGATGTGACAACAACTTTTTGTTCAGATATTCAATGGTGAAAGAAAATAGAAATACAAAATAATAGAGTTTTTTTCTGCAAATGCAAGTGAAGAATTTAATTATTAAACATTAATTTAATTATCATTGATAATACTTTAAGATGTAGTATCATCTCCATAGTTCATAGAATAATAGAGTTGGAAATGACCTTGGAGGTCATCTAGTCCAACCCCCTGCTTGAGTGGGAGAGTTTATTCCAAATGTTATTTAGACAATAATTTAATCATTTATAATTTATTTGTTATCATTAAATTATCAATTTATTTTTTATTTGAAGAACAATTGTAAAATTTTAACTTAAATACGGTTTTAACTTAAGTACTGCTTTTTTTACCCCTTGTCTAAATATTTGATCTTCATGAGAGAGCTATTTTTGAAGAAAAGCACTCATGTAAGATCTAATGAAAGCATTACATCTAAAATAATGTTATTTTTGAATGTGATTTCATGACAAAATTGTAAGAAAAGATGGATAATATGGACTTTAATCATATTATGAAATAATATTTGGTGAAAACCTCCCAAATGATGCAAAAAAAATTGAAATAATAAATTGTAGGGGTGTGGCCATATGTTCTTGAAATTTGAATGCCTCTGGATTGGATATATGACAATAACTAGTTATAATTATTATCTGTTGCTCCAGCATGTCTGTTTTGTGGATATGCTGGACATTTTTTTATGGAAGACTGAAAGAAGAAGAGTATGTTTATTTATTTTAGGTTAATGTGCCACCCCCCCATCACAATTTCTCAAAAGTATTTTGTATTTATGAAAAAGATTTTTCTACCTTATTCTTGATATGCTTTAGAACTATTCCTAAATTATAGAAAACAAAATATAAATTATTGAAAAGCTTAAATTATTGAAAAAGAATTGTTCCTGAATTTTCTTAGTGGTGTTTTTAAGCTTATTTGGTAGTGGAAGGTGACAGATGGTAATACTGCCGATGTTCTGTTTTATACAGTTTCCCAACATTGTAAAGGGTCTTATCACTCTAAATCAAACTTGACAACTTTAAGATGTGTGGACTTCATCTTCCACAATTCTGCGAGATGAAGTCCACACATCTAAAGTTGTCACATTTGAGAAACACTGCTCTAAATTCTCCTAGGATTCCCATCCTTCAGCTGTTCTTGTTTGGTACATCACTCAGCTTGATCAGAAACTGAAAGTGAGGGAAAGGTTTATTTGAGTGAAGAGCTTGTAGAAGGGATGGGAAAGAATGGGGTGGAGAAAGCCATTGTGTTAGTGGCTATTATTAGATTAGCTCCTTCTAAAAATAGCTGATGCCAAGCATTGCAGTATCTAGGATGCAGTGGTGGGATTCAACCAGTTCTCACCTATTCGCGAGATCTGGTTGTTAACTTTCTAAGCAGTTCGGAGAACCGGTTGTTGGAAGAAATCTTGTTTTGTTTTTTTCCACTTCACAGGGCTAATCCTGTAAGGAAGATAGGAAGAAAACATTCTTATGTTGTTTCTAGCCTCATCTTTATTTTCCTGCTTACAGAAACTGCCTCTCGGTTAACCCTTATAACAGCTAAAGGTTTTTGGCAGTACGCCCAGACTTACTGTCACCTGAGCTCCAGAGTTTCTTTTTTTTTTCTTTGCTGGTACTTTGCTGAGACATGACTTCCAGCAAAGTTCTTCCAGCCAGGATGCAACAATCAGCACTTTGAAGAAATAATTGAATAATGAAGCAGACCTGCCCGAAAGAAGCTTTTGATGACAAGGAACCAAAATGAGTGACATTCAGTAAGGCTTCTTCACTATCTAGAAAGATTGGCATTCAAATGTGAGTTTACATACCCTTTCTGAGTTTTAGTCTAAAACTGGTTTTTGGTGAAGTTTAATTCTGTGCTTGGTGATGTTTAATCCTGTATTTATTGATGGGATAATTTTCCCTATTCAGCTTTGTTTGGAAGAAAAAAATGTTAATCTTTGTTCCTGAAAACAAGCAGGGTTCAGAAATCTAGCTAGTTCCTGTGTCTATTTGTTCTGGTAATTGGATTAACAAGCAACAGCTACTGTGTTTGCTCTTTTGCTACATTCTGGCACCAATTGCTTTCTTTGTAGTTAGGCTTATCTCAAGTGTTTACACTTGAGCTTGCCTGGGATGAGAACTCTGGCAATGAGTCAGACAAGGCTTGTGTTTTATTTTTAAAAGGATTTAAATTGTTGTGATTTAATTATTTGTATTGTGTTTGAATTTTTTCCTTGCCTTATGGTTTCTTTTTCTCCTGGTACTGTCCTTTTGGGATGTACTTCTAAGATGCAGGATGCCTTTCTGAGGGTCATGAGATCTTTCCTTAAATCTGGATGATTTCCTTAGGATATCATGTGAGGTGAGTGAGACCAGCTGGCATCTTTAAGTGGTGCAAATGGATCTAAGGATTGCTTCTCCTGGGTGTGCTCTTTCTGGAGAGCTTAAATGACCTCTC
>JAOYMU010000283.1:31191728-31208352 GCA_025802295.1 Psammodynastes pulverulentus
CTGGACCTCAAGACTCTGGCATCAGCCTGGCCCACCCCCCGGGCCGCAACAGCACCACCCACTCCTGCTCCTTGCTCGCAATTTATTCAATTTTTGTTGTGAGCCAATTCAACCCTGTGTTGTAAAAATTACAATAACAAAAGAAATAATAACAATTACACAGAAAATATTATACATATTGTTAATATATCGCAAAGTCAAAATATCACTTTCCAGATAAATCTGTCCAGAGGAGGTAAAATGTTGTCTGGCTTTCTTTTGTCTTATTTTATTATTGCTGTTGTTTTACTAATTTTAAACTGTAATTATCTGCAATTCAATAAGAATCACATAACTTTGAGTCATTCAGAAAAGTCCTGGAACATCAATAGCTACAAGTAGAATTTCCTGAAGGAAGGATGTCATAATCCTGGCAGGAAACCTGATCTAAATAGTTATTTATAAAAATTTAACTGGCAATGAATTCCACAGAGCTAAGAGAATGCTTGACAAAGGTTATTAAGCCTTCCAAGTTCTTCAGCACTTCAGTGCAGCCAGTGTCCCAATCAGCAATGGAGAGGCTGTATTAAAACAGATATAAATCTATTTCTAGCTTTGTAAATTAACAAGTAGCAAATATTGCAAATATTCTTCATGGATGACCACTTGCATTACTCTTTCCATGCCAATGGAGATTAGGAATAAATGCCTCACATGAGTTAATTTCCAAGTATGTTACATGTTTTATCAACCTCAGTTGAAAGTAGAGGGAGTCAAGTGCTTCCATAATAGAATATTATATTCCTAGCTATTAGCATGCAGAATTTCAAGATGACCTTCTTAGCCAAATGTATGGAGATTGTCAAGAGAAGTCATTATCTTTTTGAACTGGAATCTCTATGCTAACTAAACATACAAGAGGAGATTTTCCAAAATACTGCCAGTAAGAGAGATTACTTGACTTCATCATGGAGTTTATTTGATACTCTATGAAGGTAGGAAGACAAGGACCTACATTCACTAGATATCCTTACAGCCCAAAAATAAAGATGAGCTAAATAGAACAGATACCCAGAATTTTATTTGAGTATTAACTATCACTTAAAATAGAAGAGAGGAAGTTGCTGAGGGGATACCAGGATCAAAAATACTTCAGAAACCTAAGACAGCCTTATGAACAGATGGGAGATATTAAGTTGAATATTTATCCTGTTTATTATTAGGCTGTTTGCTATTAAACTTGTTTTCCTGAGTTGTTCTTTAAAAAGATGCATTACAATGTAAGCAAATAGCCCTGATTCATATTCATATTTATTATTTATTACATATTAAATGTTTCCTCAAACTCTAATACCTGTGTTTATTGGTTCCACTAGTGTTGCTGTAAACATGTCTCCAGAGGCTTATCCATTTTCTTCATTATTAGCCTTCTTCAAGTGCAACCAAATCATTTTATTTAAGATGTGCTTTTGAAGAATGATGGTAACCTGGCTTGCCATTGTTGATGGGAATTGTCTTATGCTGTTCTTCTGGTTTTAATGGCATATTGTAAACCATTCAGAGTCTTGGAATTGAGGTGGTACAGTATATAAGTAACTTGAGATAACACATCAAGAAAAACTATGTTCCAGTTTTACTTGTTCTTGGAAAGTTGTCTATTCCTACAGCAGTATAACCTGTTTTACTAGAAGAGCAAGACCACTGTTATAGACAAGAAATATCCTGTTAGTGAAGCACAAAAGAGCTATGCCCATGCTGTAATATGGCTGGCAATTTTTTCAGCTTATTAGTTCCTTCCAAATAAATGTCTTCTCCTAGGTCAAGCTTAGCCTGTTGGCTAAGGTCTAGACTAAGATCACCTACAAAAGGCAGAACAATAATTACAGTGATAGGTATCTATATAGGTATCACTCTCTCCTAGAAACCATCTTATTACTCTTGATCCTGATGACAAGAAAAGAAATAAGTTTATTTGAAATAGCTTAAATGCTAAATAAATTATTTAAAAATATACCATGCTCCCTTGTGGTGGTGTATCGGTGGTGGTGCTCCTGGAAGAAGGAGCAGGAAGAAGGAGAACATTGGGATTATTGGGAGTATGTGCCAAGAGTAGATATTCCCTAAATGTGAAGGTCAGCCAGTTGTGCTGCTAAAGCAAGCATAGACTGGGCAGCAGTAATATTGGTAGATGCTTGCACATAATCACTGTAGTAACAATAGTGCTAATTAATAATTAATATCATTTAATACTGTACAAGAGAAGGTAATGGTAAACCACTCCTGTATCTTTGCCAAGGTCATATAGATACAAAATACACAAGTACAATGTTTGTTCCTTATTTAGTTTTAGGACATGTATGGAAAACACATCATATTTATTCAGAAATATTGAAAATTCAGAAGGGTTGACAAACTTTTAAGCATCACTATACATTCTGCTCATTTCCAGTTATGGGCTCCTGTAACTACTATAAAAATAATCAAATAAAATAATATACACTTTATCCAAGTTTAGGACCACCATTTGCTCCTTAAACTTCCTTAAAACTCCCAGAAAAAAAAACCCTATAAATTTGGCTCTGCACATTCCAAAGATGATAAGGGAGACATGATATGGTGCTGAAGAGCTGCCTGCAGTCCATGGCCTGTTTGACCTTTTCTGTTCAAGAAACAGACCAGCTTTATCACTGTGATAAAAGTGAACCTATCTGAAAAAGGCTCCCAGTTCTTCCTTTTTAAGTACTTTGTAATTGCCTATGCCAAACAATAGAACTGAAAAATTTTCTGGATGTGAGTTCTTGGAAGCCTGACTATCCCAATCAGCAACAAACTGCAAAGTGCGAGTAACAGAAATATACCTACTGATAAGAGATTGGTTTTAAAGAGATAATGGTTTTACCATCTCCATTTCAAGAAATGGAGACCATTCTTAGCCAGACATTGTATATGTTGATGTTTACTGATAATTGACACTGTTCATCAAATTGCTTACATTTTATTTTACCACAAATTAAAATACAAAGATACTCTTTGGCTGGCCATAACATATAAATGAATCCTTATAGTTTTCTCTTCTTTCTTCCCTCACCATGGACAACAAGCCTTATGGATCTGGAACTTATGCAGCACAAATTATTGAACAAAACGTTCACTTGCTCATGAATAATTTCACATGCACAGAGCTAATTGTTACACACATGCTTTTTTGTTTTTCTGTAATAGCCATCTGTGACTTCCAGCATCATTGCGAATATTTTGAGTTGTTGTTGTTGTTGTTGTTGTTGTTGTTGTACATGAAGATGCTTGGAAACAGAACACAAAAAGACTACCAAGTCACTCTCAAGTAAATGCTCTAAAATATGCCAGTAAATGGGACAGTAAAGGGCTCAGTGATTAAAGATGCTGAGCTTGTCAGCTGGAAAGCTGTGTTCAAGATCTGAGTGCCAAGTGATGTTGTCCCAGCTCCTGACAATTTAGCAGTTCAAAAAATTTAGCTACTCATGCAAATGCGAGTAAATAAAGAAGTACTACTTTGATGGGTAGGTAACAGGGTTCCATGCACTTTGGCATATAGTCATGTTGGCCACAAGACTGGGGAGAAAGGATAGATTTATATCATGGAAAAGAATAAACAATTAATTTATTCTTAAAAAATCTACATATTCAAACTGTGAGAATGTGTGTATATCTTAAGTTGCAGTTTATAGCTTCAGAATGCATTTATATCTAGTTCTTCCTCTGAATGCCCATGTGACATCTGCATTTAAAACAAAACTTACCAATAAACAAAACACCTCCTTTTACCAACTGAAGTTAGCGTACCAGCTGTGACATTTTTAAGAATAGCTATGCCTCATGCTCTGCTAACCTTCAGTTTAGATCACTGCAAGACACTAAATTTGGGCTGCTTTTGAAGACAGCTCTTCAAAACAGTACTTCAAGACAGCTGCAGGCAGAACCCATTTGAAGATACATTTATCTCACAAGAAGAAAGCTTATTTTAGAGTCAGGTTAAAGCAATCAGGCTAAAGTCCAAATTTTGAGTAATTTGGTGCCTGAGCCTCTTGACCAAGAATGCAAAACCTGTGGTTGTAGGACAAAATGTGACTACCAATGACACGGAATATGTCCTGGCAAATTATCAATGTTAATGTGACATAGTAAGCTACCAGAATTCCTGTTTCAATTAATTACATTTGAATTTATTTATACTTAAATCAGTTTCAGTTATTGTTCTCCTGGCTCTGCCTACTTTTTTGCCTTGTACCATTCATTTGTTATAGTGAATGAGGTAGTTCAAAGGTTCTCAATGTCAAAAAAAATCTATATTCCTGATTTAAAATAACTTGTTATTTTTTAAGATGGATCTCCTTACCCATGAATAGCACAAGGTAGGAGAACATCTTCTGAATCTGCAGACCACCATCAACCTAAAGAAGGTGGGTATCAGGAATCTTTCCTAAAATGGCAAAAAGAGAAATCTCACAGTGATTGTTCATTTTAGTCACCGCGAGATTTAAAGAAAATCTTGTGAGATATGAGATTAATCAGTCTCATAAAAACTTAAAAATAAGAGAAGTATAGAGCTAAAGTTTCAGAAATTTAATTTTAGAATTGTAAGCCACCCAAAGTCATCAGTTGGGAAGGGAGCCATAGAATCTGATTAAATAAAATAAATTTTAATAGGAAAAAAGCACTCTGTAGCTTAATTTAAATTGATTGGAAAAACAGTATATGTCATAAATCTACCCCCTAGGTTTTAAGTTTATCCTCAGAAAATAATTGGAAACAAGATTTTTTTCTATTTGTATGGTTAATATTTGTATGGGGGAGAGCCTTCCTTGGCTTATTTCCTAGGAAGATAAAGAGATTTCTTTAATCCTGGTGATGATGATTTTGGTAGGATATTAGAGAAAATTAGAGGGTGGAATTAAGGCTCAGAAAGATGTAATTAGCATTGCTAAAAACTGGTGCCACATGGCAGGCTTTGAGAAGATTGAGCTTGATTGCCTACATGACTCTTTTAGTTTTGTGACTCTGTCACATCTTTGCATGCACACACAAAAGCCGCAGCCTTGTACCATCATGCGCACCATCCTGTAAATTTTGATCCCTGGCTTTGTTCCTCCATCAGTGCTGCTGTTCACAACTGAGGTAGAATTTCACAGTGACCCTTGATGGTAATGAAGTTGTTAATTTATTCTTTAGAGAGATGAATTAGATATTTGACTTCAGATAAACTCCAGTAGAAATTAGCATTTATCATTTTGAAGGCAGTACACCCTATTACAGATGCTGTCTAAATATACAGAATTATTCATTATTTATTCAATAGTCCAATAAAATTTAAAATAGCTCTAGGATATATCTAATTAATGTGCTCTGAATCTTCAGCAGCACTACAACATTAATGCTGATGAATGTATCTGAAATCTTTTCCATAGCCATCATCATAACTGATGCCTTAACTGACATTAGAAAACTACATAAATCAGAAGCTATAATATATGATAAAACAGGACACAGAGATAGTAATCAATCTTTGTTTGGTATAGATTGCAAAGTACATTGTGTGATGCAATGATCTAGCATTCACAATACACAACTCTTTGCACTTCTGGAACTGAAATGGCAAACTGAAGATTTGTGACTGCCAACAACTGTGGCAGAATGAAGAACTGACTAATAGACTGGCTTTTTATAATGCCTCTCCAGACAAGGAAAGGACTTGAGATCACCCACACGCATTTCATATACTTGCTACTCATGGGAATAGCCATTTTAGCCATGTTAGGATAGAGGAACAAATTTTATTGGATAAGGCTGACACTAAAATGTGAAAGTAGATTTAAAAATGACAAGAATGATTTCTCAAACATGCTACACTGGACATACATTTGAAACAAGCTACTATCTTGATTATTAAAAGGGATATACAAATAACAAAGCAAAAGAATGAATAACTTTCCTAGATTGGATTTTCAAAAGAGATTTGTGAAGACTTTAAATAATTTTGTGAGAAAGGAGAGAAAAAGTGAAAAGAACTCAGGTACTGGGATATAATTTGAAGGGACTGATGATCAAGATCATTCTGACAGTTTAAAGCTTGACCTGGACATGCAAGAAGAATCAAGATTGTTAAAAGTAAAAGAAAGCTGGTTTATTTGAGAAAAATTAAAATAGATACGTTGCTATGTCTGGTAACCCTTAATGAACTTTTGCTGATCTGGACAATGAGGTTTTAAGGATTTGCTTATAGATAATAGATGAGATATATATTCTTTTCATTTGTTATATTTTAAGTGAAGGCAATAAGTTGTTTATACTTATTGTGATGAAGTCATTTCTTTATATATTTCTTTTATTTTCTTTATTATGTTTTTTCTTTCCTAATTTTCTCTTTTCTGCATTTTCTAGTTTTTCTTCTTTTAGTTTGTACAAGTTTATCTTTTTAATTGTAATTTTATAATAAGTCTACTATTAAAATAATACACTACTGCTTGTCTTACTATTCTACTTAAAGTAAATCATTTATTTTAATGAAGAATGAATTGAATGAACAGCCTTTGTAAATTTATACCTGCCAAATATATAAATAGCAAATGGTGCAGCATTTTCAAAGTAGCACTCCCAAAAGATATGATGAGTACAGTTTTCAGAAAGACCAAGGAACAGAATTCATATAACTGAAGCTAACTACAATATTAGAACTACACATTTCACCCTTTAGACATAACTGGCAATGTTACATGAATTATTATAAATAAACACCCATTAGGAAAGGGCATTTGATGCATACAATAACTTAAAGTTTCCTTAAATATAATGTTAACAATGAAATCAAGTGTTAACTGAGTACCCAGGCTAAAAGATCAGGATTCATCCAAAAATGATACATATGATTGGTTGGGAAAATTGGATTTTTAAAAAAATTACTTTTGAAATTGAAATTTATTTTTGGTAAGGATCTGTTTTTATGATCTAAGATTCATTATTAATTAGTATTATTGCATGAATTTGGAAGGCAAACTCAAACCAAAACATCTGTTCTTCCAGTGCAATATTATCTCTCTTACATTAGTATAAGATATAATAATATAGTATAATTATCGCAAAGTCAGTGAGTAATTTATCTGCCACCTGAGTAATGTTTAACCTTATGTTGAGCTTTTAAAGATAAAGAATCTGATCCTCTTTTGGGGAAAAACTATTAAATTCAGCATTGTTACCAAAGCTAAATGGCTGGTATAAAACCTGTGACTCTATATGAACACAAAAAGAAATAGAAATAGAATCTTCAAGTGCTTCAAAATAGAGGAAGCAGTTATTATTAAAAGAAGCAGGATGAAATTCTCACTAGGCCTATGAAGCCCAAATGGCAAAAATACTGACAACCATCGATAGCAACAAAGTGTTTCCCATACATCTAATATTCTTCCAGAATGATTCTGGTAGTGTTTAGGATCATATTCCACCCTGAAACTGGTTTTTAAACCATTTCTGAATTCAGTTCAAAATGCCAGTATTCAGTTTTAAAGTCCTCCTTATAACTTACTGAGTGTGCAACCAAACTCAGCAGGATAGCAACAGCAATAACACTTAGACTTATATACTGCTTCACAGTGCTTTATAGACCTCTCTAAGCAGTTTACAGAATCAGCCTATTGCCCCCAACAATCTGGGTCCTCATTTTACCGACCTCGGAAGGATGGAAGGTTGAGTCAACCTTGAGCCGATGAGAATCGAACTGCCAAACTGAAGACAGCCAGCAGGCAGCAGAAGTAGCTTGCAGTCCTACATTCTAGCCACTGTGCCACTACAGATCCTTTTCATTGTTGGCCTGCCAGCTGTGAAATGTTCAGAAATACTTGCTTGGATATCCTCTTTTATTTTACTGTTCTCTCATCTAAAAATGGAAAATAAAAATTAAGTCATCTTTAGAAATCTGAATTAGTGAAATGGGGGGGACTCTTGTTAATTATATTTCATTTCTTAAAAGCTTGGGATGTGATGGCTTGGGTTATTTGATTGTTCCTATTACTGTTAACAAGGAACAAGGATCTTTGTAGGAACAACCTTGGGAAGGACTGAAGGAAACTATCAGAAATTAGTCAGAGCTCAGTTAGAGCTTTTTAAATTAGGTTCCTGTGGTTGGAAAAAATGTTCTTCCCACTGGGCAATTCTTCAAGAGGGGAGTAGCATCTGAAATCCCTGAGAAAATCAAAGCCTTTGGTGCAATTCCCAGAGTGCTCTAAAAGGTGTTACCACCTCATAATTTGGATGCAACCGATGGAGAAAGTTATTACATACTTGACTGGCAAGTAATCACCCTTACTATATTTTATTTCAGTTAAATGGAAATTAAATGAAATTGAGCTTTTTGAATGTGGTCCCTGGCACTCAACTCAATGACCAAGCACAGCCCTCAGTATGGAAAAATTGTGCAGCCTTCTTCTATAGGAAGCCATATTTACAAAATGCCACAAATTGATTGTAATGTTCTGCTGCAAAATATTTCCATTTCTTTTGTGACAAAATACAGTACTTCCTGCTATTTTCTTACTTTAGTGATGATCATTTAAAATATTGGTTCAAAGAACAGAAAGTAGAAATAACATCTATTCAAGCCAATGGAGTTTCTTGATATTCTGAAATAAAGGTATTTGAAATAATGGCATCTGACCTCATAGCCATCAATATAATGGAAATAAATTATGCATTTTAAATAATCTATTTTGACCTGGGGAGTATACATGTCAGAGCACCTGACCGCAGGAACAACATTGCACAGGAAATCAGAATGGCTCATCCCCTGATACTGTCCTATAAGGCATTGAAAAGTTGGTTGTTTTCCCAGGCCTTTGATAAAGTGGTTAAAAGCCTGTAAAACACTGTCTGATATGCTTTGGTTCTCTTTTACTGATATTTCTGAATACAAATTGTTTCTTTGTTATTGCTTTATTTATTATTATGTGCACTGAAATTTGGATTTGGACATTTTAAATTGTTTTAAATTTGAATTTGAATTTGAATTTGAATTTATTTGAATTTATAGCCCGCTCCCACTCCCCTAAGGGACTCGGGGCGGGGTACAGAACAACCAATAACCAAATAAATACAATACAATACAATAAAATATACATAAAAATTATTTTAAAAGCCCCTAAACTAAAAACTCTATAAAAAACCCCGGGGACTGGACCGGGAGTACTCAGGTCAAACAGTCTTATCTTAATTTAGCCTGGCATGGTTTCTCGCTCTCTTTCTCTGTCTGTCTGTGTGTGTGTGTGTGTGTGTTTGAGAGAGAGAGAGAGAGAGAGAGAGAGAGAGAGAGAGAGAGAGAAACCATGCCAAAAGAAAAAAATTAAAAGAAAAAAATACCTAGAATATCATACCTTCTTATAAAATGGAACCATTGTGATAGTCATTATTTCAGTAAAGCAATCAATTCAAATCATTTTCAAAGCTTGCCTTTTTAATGAGTCATAATCAAAAGCCTTATATTTTCTTCATAACTAAGATTTAGAGGATGGTGGTATGCTGCTAAGGTGTAGATGAAAAATGTATAGACATTCATTTTTCCTTACAAAGTTTGTGACAGAATGGGATACCGGGCAGTATATTATGACTATTTATATTAACTATATTAAGTAGCTTTTTTTACAATGCATTCTTTTAAAACATTACTCAAAAGCCAAATGAGTTATTTCATCTGAATGGTTTGATTAAATTGGAGAGAGATCTGATAAAATTGAATCTTTGAATTGAATTTCCAAGGCTACTCAAGATGTTGAATCAAATCAAATGCTTACAAATTGCTTCAGAGAGATATGAGGGTGACTCAGAAATTCAGTGGGCTTCCTTAGCAAAATCTCACATACTGTTGCCACTTTTGTCTATTTATGGAGAAAAGTATGAGAAGGCTGAGTAAGTATGATGTTTTGTTAGACACTGGCCAGCCAATGAGTTTTATCACCTCTACAAATTATGTCTATCAAAGCGTTACTATGCTTATCTTATTTTGACTAGCACACTAAGGCAAGTTTTCTTTTTTAAAAAGGAAAGAGAACTCAGCTTTATTTTACTGCTTTTAAAAAAAATCTGGATTGTGTTTCCTGTATGATCCTCTTCCTCTTCCTCTTTTCATTTTTTAATCTTTTTATCATTATCCTTCCTTAATTCTCAATGCATTAGATTCAGTGTCCAGTATATCTGCAGTTTTTCAGTGCTAGCAATTCCACTTTTATTCATTTCATTTTCCCCACTGTTTCCAAAATGAAACAAAAATCTTTGTTTTCTTTCCATAATATGTTTGTACCCTGTTTTCATCAAACAAGTGGATTTGACTGTATATTTGCTCTTAATGTCACAGTGTCAACTGTCCAGTTGGAGAATCCAGAAAAAGGAACTCCTGGGACATTATTTTACCAGTAAAATAAAATTTTACTGAATAAACCACATTGGCACAGAAGAAGCAAAACCAATTCTAGGTTTCCCGCACAAAAATAAGCATAGCTAATTCCCCCCTTTCCCTATGGACCACAGTCTAAAACATCCACCAATCCCTCATTTTGTTATGGGAAACAGCCAGGCATGCCGGGACATCTGCTCAATTTGTCCTTGAAGTGCGAACAATATCTCATGGTGCTGACGGATGCTTTCTACCAACCTTGTCTTCCATCCACCCACCCACCCCCATTATTGTCAAGCTGCAAGTGAAGGAAAAATGTAGGTGAAAGTGTGAATCAGTGTTGACACACAGTCTATTTATATGTCATCTCTCACACACACAAACACTTGTATGAAACTTTTTTTCATTGTTTCATAAACAGCACCTAATTGTTCTGTCCTAGGCTCCCCCAAAAGCACTATGCAGATTCTTTGTCCCAACAAAGCCATTTTTATTCAATGAATGTGAATTTCTTGCATTCACATTCAGTCAATGGCCTGGCAAACAGTCCTTCCAAGGTATAATTAGCAGCTCAAACCTTATCTATCTTGGAAAGCTGCCAAGTCAATATCTTCACAATCAGTGCTGACAAGGAAGAGCTTAGCTCAGAGTTTCTAGGAGACCCAGACAGATCTTCAAAGGCTTCAATGAACGAATTGTTTCCTGCAAAAGCCCCCTCCCTGTTTGCTCCTCTTTTAATCACCTATGGTAGTGGACATTCATCGTCCACCGTGGCCTTACTCCCATCGTCAACCCTGAGTTCTTATTTGCTCTTTCCTTTTGGCAGCTCTGCACATATGCAGGCTGGGAACCGGTTTCAGCTGCTTCCCTGCCTCACTGCTGTCTGAGCCCAAAGGCAGCTGATGACTGCCATCCTGCTCTGGCCCAAGCCTTCCTCAGCCACCAGGACTGGCCCAGGTTCCTCCCCAATCTCCTCACTGTCTGACTCTGCTGCCAGCTCCACCAGTCGCCAGTGGGCCATAACACTAATTTTCATTGCAGAAGAGGCCAACCTACCAAAGAATCATGTAATTAAAAAAAAATACTCAGCAAACAATATGATTACCAACTTTATCTGAATTTTCTTTTCAAAGTTTTGAATGTTTTTATATTTTATTACCTTTTTAGGAGGAGGGAGACCTTTTGTATTGATTCAACATAACATTCCTATATACTCTTGGTTCAATAATGGAGTCTATTCTGCTGCCCTTTCTTTGCCCCTGCTATTTATTCCTTTTGAAGAAGTGCAGAAAAATAATGTACATTTTATTGCACTGAAATAGCTGAAGCCACTAAATTATTATGCATACCTATTACATTTTGTGATCAAATATTTTATAGAATTATATTCTAGTTTGGTTTAATAGTTTAATTATTAAATTCAGATTAATTCTGATATTTTCAAGTGTCAATTTTGATTGAATCTTGGCTGATTGGCACATCCCTATTGTGTATTTCTATTCCAAAAATCAGAAATACATATCTATGCTAACTCAATACATAAAAATATATTGAAAAAGAGTTTATGATCTTTTGGAATAAGATAGCATTGGTTAGTTGCCAAAAATTGCCAATGGAATTAAATTACAATGAAAGAAAGATGAAATAGCAGTTTGCCTAACAATTAAAAGACATGTCCTACCTTCAGTGAATATTACACAATCCACCAACATTTGAGGGAATGAAGTACTTCTTGACATTGAAGCACTTCATTTCTTCCACTCTGCCTTCCACTTTTGTTTAACTTTAGCAGACCATTTCAAATACAACAACAAATGCTTAAAGAAGTAACAGAGAACTCAGTGACTTGTAACTCTTCATAGACCGAATTTTGAAAAAAGAATGTAGATGGAGTGGGGACCCAAAAGGCCAAAAAAAAAAAAAAACCTTCAGGAAGACCTGACAGAGAACATTCTGAAGAATTTAAAGAAAAAGCAAGTGATCATAAGACGCTCACACTTTAAAAAGTGAAAGCAGTTTTTCTTTTTAAAAAAGTTACTGAAACTATTCTTAGCTTTTCATTTGCCATCGAGACTGGAGTGTTATGTATTCTGTCTGAAACATGTGCAGCATAGCACAAACAGGACTGATTCATTAAATTCAACTCCAGCTAATGGGTCTCAAACCCATTGGCAAGCATTTAGTTAAAGCAGATCATTTGAAACTTCTGTGAGGATTACTTGATCCTCACATCATATAGACTTTTTCCAGTTGTCTGAAAAGACCGCATAAAAAAGGCAGAGCTCTGAGGTAAGTCCTTTAGAAAATGTCTATTGACTTAACAAAGCAACTTGTCCTGTGGACATTTCTTTGCAGCTATTTAACATCTACATGCAACCATTGGGGAGATGGAGCCATTGATCACCATGGGACCTCTTCCTAGATAGAATTCTCATCCAAGTCTACTGAGCTAAAATTACAAAATGATGGTTCAATCAAGTAAATTCTACTTGAATTTGGTTGTCTACAATTACCACGGGTAAATATTCACTAGGTGAATTACCTAAAAAAGTAGAGATATTTCAAAAAATATTGGGAAAAGCACATTTGAAAGATTTTCCATTTGAAGTAGACTCTTAATTTTAAGATAATTTTTTTAAAAATTCACTATGTGAAGTACTCTAACTTTAAGACTAAAGGCAAAATATTTATAGGACCTGAAGAAAAACAAGAGTATTCTCCTAGAATATAGAAGTGAAAGAATTCACAGAACACATATGGTATAAATATTAAGCAAACTTTATTGAAATATGTGGGTGATTTGAAGGGAAGAGGGAAAAAGGGGCTGCCTAGAAAATAATCAGACAAAAGAAGGAGGATGCCCAGTGGCTTAATAGTCAGAGAAAGAAACTTACAAAAAAACTTGCTCAAATTGAACAGAAGGCAATGGAAAATTTCTACCTTCAGACTTGTAAGATTCTGTTAATGTAGCCTTACAATAAAGTTGATTTAGATTATCTATCTACGTTTCTTGCCTGGTTTACTCAACTATAATATTTCAAAGTATCAAAGAAGCAATAAAGAAACAGAACTGGAAAAGCACCAAACCCAATGGTGACAGACTAATATTACACAATGTAGGGAGGAACTTGCAAAACCATTATGTATTAAAGACAATGAATAAATTCAGACAAGAAATACAATACAAAGACATCAGAAAAACTAGATGACACAAAGAAATCTCAGTCATGTAAACTAGTTAGCCAAGCTGAGAAATGCATTCCTGAAATTATATCTACACACCAGATGGATTACATTCCAAAGAGCAAGATGATGGATAAAGGCAGAGTTGTTATAAATGCTTTAGATAATTAATAAGAAAAATAAGGCAACAGAAATATTTTTAGACACAGATAAAGCTTTTGACAAGTTAGAATTCACAGCAAATGGAACACTCTCTACAATCTTTCAATATGTAAAGTCACAAGGCAAGGCTGACCATTTTCTCTTTTATTATTTATAATTGGTTATGTCCTGGCAGGCAAGAACTGAAAAGATAAACAAATATTTCAGATCAAGATTCAGGTATAGAGAAATACAAGATGAAATGCTATGCAGATGATATAGTAGCAACAGTTATGCAAACACAAAGCTCCATATGATACTAATGGCAGAATCCAAAGATTTTTGACTACCCTTTCAGATAAAAAATAAATGAAAAGTAAGATAATAAAACTGAGGTCAGATCGAAGGCAGCATAGTTCTAGGTTTTCTAAGCCCAATATTTCTAAGCCCAATATTTCAAGCCTAAGCATAAGATATTCTGTTGCGAGTAGAGGAGTGGAGGACTCTTCTTGTGAAATATCTCTGAACTTTCTCAACAGTATTTATATCCAATATGCAGTACGGGTTCCAGACAGATGAGCCGTATTCGAGAATTGGTCTAGCAAATGTTTTGTATGCTCTAGTTAGTAGGTCAATATTCCTGGAGTTAACAACTCTCAGTGCTTTTTTTAACTATGTTGTTACAGTGAGCTCTAGTGCTTAAGTCATTAGTGATGAGTACTCAAGATCTTTGACATAGTGGGGGGTCATCTACAAAACTTAAAAAAATTACATCTACAAGATTTACAAAATCATCCTACAAAAAGATTTAAAGAGTGAATTGGACAATCACCTCTATGGTCTCTTCCAACCCTGTGATTCTATGGGTTTGGTATATCTACGAATGATTGGCAGATCACCAATCTTTTCCAACTTTTAGTATTTTAAGTTATATGAAATGTTAAAAATTTAGAAAGATCTCGACCATAGCTACCATTCTGATAATTGCTTGTCTTTTAACTTCAGTATAATGATTAATTCATTGCATTTGAATTAATCTATTTCCTTGGCCACTTTGATCTCTAGTAACTAAGATATAAATTTGTATTTTTTTTTAATATAGAATATGTGAGGTGCAATTGTGATTGACTGTACTGCTACAACCTTCCTCTGACTACTTAGTACTTCACTCTGATTAGCAAACTTCAAGTTCCAAGGGTTTTGTTTTTTTTTAAAAAAGAAGACTCCACAAACCCAAATTCTCCATCCCCTGAATATCTTACTTGGTGCTAATTGAAAAAACTGACAGTTAGTACATCATCAATTATAATACTGTGCACCGGCCTTAAAAGGGTGGTGAAAGCTGCTGCTGAGTATTTGTGAAACTTTAGGAGCTGAGAGTCAGTTTCTTAGGGTACAGTTGTCATTATATCAACAACTAATGATCCAACTCAAGGCAGAGAAGTGCAAATCAAAAAGTATGTTTAATTGTGGGATAAGCTAGGGAAAGAAGCTCTGGAAATAAACTACAATGGACATAAAGAGGAAACAGCATCTTCCTGTCTACCTATTATTTCAGTGGCTTTTTCCTATTGTGCAAAAAATTCTTATTTAGCCATGGCATATTATGTCATGTCGTGCTATATTGTGTCATATCAAGTCATGTCATATCATATCATGTTAACTCATATAACCCTAGTCAAATTGCTAAATCAAGTGCAAGAAATTCTACCAAGATTGTGAACTTGGAAGAAATAATCCTGCAAACATTGATTTAAAGCAAAGTGGTCAAACTCGCGGCCTGTGGGCCACAGTTGAGTCACTCACTGGCCACACTAATGCCCGGTTTAGCAAAGGGAGAAAAAGTCCCAATATGTTACGTGACAACACTGTGACGATGCGAGTTTGACATCCCTGATTTAAAGCATCTGATCTCAAAGGAATCTAGGCAATACAAAATCAATCAACTTTACATTGTACCATAAACTAGTCATATGAAGATATGCTTAGTTTAGAAGCTCAGCCCAGGATATATTAATCAGGAAATATATTAATCAGGAAATATATTAATCTACACAATCACATTATTGCATTAAAAAGTACAAAACATTCATTATGTATAAGATTGCCTGAATAATAGGGAGAGCCTTTTTCTTTCATCATAAATTGCCATTTTAAAATTGTCATCCATAAAGTGTCAGCTTACAATGTGACCAGATATCTCCTAAGAAAGGAGGAATTGGGGGGTGGGGATGACACTTGCAAGAGAGCTATAAGGATTATACTCAGAATCTGTCAGATAAAGTCACGCAGATCTGGATGCATTTTACATAGGATCTCTCTAAGGCAAGGTCTGGGAAGAGTTTATTGCTATTAAGCTGATAGGGTTCTGGAGACTCTTAGCTGATCCACCTACATTTTAGATCTATGGTCTTCCTGGTTGATTAAGAGTTTCTGGAAAGTGAATGTGATCCAATACATGTTTGGGCGAAAGTGTCTTTGATAGAAAAAATGATTCTGTCAGCTTTGAAGGAAGCAATCATCAATTCCTTGTTCAAGAAGCTATTACTGGATCCAATAGAGCTGGACAATTTTTGTCAATTTTCCCTTCCTAGTGAAGGCTGTTGTGAGGGCCATTTAGCTGCAGCTTTGAAGGACTCTTGAGGAAATAGATTATTTGGATCCCTTTCAGTCAGGTTTCAGGTTGAAATATACTGAGATTCTATTGTTCACACTATTAAATGATCTATGGCAGAGCTGGGATAGGGGAAGTGCAACCTTCCTGGTCATTCTTAATCCATCAGTGTCCTTCTTTTTTTTTTTTTTTTTTTTTGCGTGTGTGTGTCCTTTGTTTATTTTGAAAAAGTTTTATTGGTAGAATTTTTTAACAAATTTTCACCCCCCTCCCCCTCCCTACCTCCCTCATTCCCT
>JAOYMU010000283.1:31224895-31244834 GCA_025802295.1 Psammodynastes pulverulentus
GAGAGGTAGGAGGAGAACCACCGCAGAACGGTGCCCCTCATCCCCAACCCCTCCAGACGATGCAGTAAGATACCATGCAGTAAGATTCCTTCCTGCTTTCCTTAAAGGATTAACCCTGTAAAATGAAAAAAACAAAAACAAAAGAAGATTTCTTCCAACAATCGGTTCTCCAAACTGCTTAGAAAGTTAACAACCGGTTTTCATGAATAGGTGCGAACCTATTGAATCCCACCACTGGATATAGACTATGCTCCTACTTATGCCTTTTTATGAACAATTTTATAAAAGGGAGGAGACATTATGAAGCTAATTGTTGAGTAGATTCTTTCATTTTATCACTTTTTGTTTTCTTTTGAGTACAGGAATACAAAGTGATTGAACCAGAGTCTGCTCTGCAGCTTCAAGTTCACTAGCACATTCTTATGTTACTGAAACCATAAAAATAAATTTGAATGTTGCCCAGGCCTGGTATGAGTTGGTCTTAGTTGAGATAACATATGATTAGCTCTTTCTTTCCTGTTCCCAACATATGGATCATCTTTTTGAACATTCTTCCCATTTATAACCACTTCCCATTTGTGCTATCAGGAACAGAAACTCTGAAGATACTATTTAAAGTATTTAAAGAGCCATGGTAGCACAGTGGTTAGAATGCAGTATTGCAGGCTACTTCTGCTGACTGCTGGCTGCCAGCAGTTTGGCAGTTCAATTCTCGTCAGCTCAAGGTTGACTCAGCTTTCCATCCTTCTGAGATCAATAAAATGAGGACCCAGATTGTTGGGGGCAATATGCTGACTCTGTAAACTGCTTAGAGAGGGCTGTAAAGCACTGTGAAGTGGTAAGTGCTATTGTTGTTACTAAAGAGCATCCCATCTTCCTCAGGATTAGCTTGGACAATCCAATGAGCATTAATGAATGTAGCAATATACTGCCTCTATATGAGGGCTTTATTTAGAATTGTAGAAAGGTTGTGCAAGTGACTTTCCATTTAAAAGTGGGAGTCTAAGGTCTCTCAAAGACAATTCAGCCCCTCCCCTCTTTAGTTCAAATTGCAAATGACAGCAGGAGATCCTTTTACTCATTATACTCCAATTAGCTTTGCATTGTCAGGAACAGTAGACCCATTATATTCAAACTGCTGTCATTTTCAGAGAGAAAGAATTGCCTGAAAACTATGGCCCTTGTCAAATGCATCTGTCTATTAGCTGCAAGAAGACCTCTGCCTTCTGAAAAGAAAAAAAGTGAACTGAAGATGGCAACCTTAAGCTCTTTCATTCTAATTTGGGAAAGTTGCACTTGACTGATTCATTTCTTTTCTTTCCTTTCCATTCCGACATTGAGAGGTAGCAAAACTGTACTGACAATGACCTAGAGAAATGATAGTGTTTGATAATATTCACAGCAGCTATGATTCAGCATGGAAAACATGCAGCTTCAAAAATTCGAGGTCCCAAAGAATTAAGTTAATCAGGGATATCAGCCAAACTGGTGCCTTCAAGATCAGGATTGCAAATAGTATAACTTCTTAGCTGTATGTGACCAAGTTGGGGGAAGGGAAGCAGGGGGTTAATGCAATCCATATCCCATTGGCTTCCAGAGCCTTCTCTCCCTGTTCCACTGCAATTCTGGACTTTCTACCTACTCACCGCCATGCCTTAATACAGCATTACTTTTGTCTACTTTTCTGTCTTTTATCCTACATTCCTTGTGCTGTTTTCCCTCAGTCACAACACTATTCACTATTTTGAACTACAGTTATACCTAGAATCTATATAAAACATTGGGGGAAAAACCTGTTTTAAATGAGCCAGATATTAGTACAGTTTTGTCCACTATCTAGCATCACTTCTTCAGAGTTCCAGGTTACAATTTCCTTCTATGACTGCAAGAACCTAGAACTTTCTGTGTGTGAAGTATGGGCTATGCCCTTGAATCACAGTACTTTTACATTTCCTAATTAATAATTCATTTTTACCCATTGTCATTGTTTAAAACACTTACAATAAATTGAAAGGATTCTGGCTTGGTTATCATTTTCTATGCACTTAGCATATTCACACAAGAGAAACTGAAAGGAGATTTATCACAAAGATATTTTTTTTTCCATTACACATTTCTTACATCAATTTCTGTTATTTAAAATTATTATTGTGGAATGGCACTTTAGAATTAAAGATGGGACAGATATTTCACATTAGTGTTCTTCTTTTAATATGTTTAAGAATTATATAAGTTTGTTTAATATGTAACCATTTATGCTATGAAAACAAAATGCAACGTTTTATTTATTTAAGATATTTCTTTATTTATATGATATATACATTTTCAAAGTTTTCTGACATTTCCTTAGATCATGAACAATTTCAGAGGGCAAATGGGGATATATACACCATCATATCATCAAGCAATGACATGAATTATATCAAGTGACTGGTATAAATTTACCTGATCTCGTGTCATCACAATACACGTGACATCACATAGGCAGGTGCCTATGTCTATTATAAGGAAATAGCTGTGGAATAGTTTCAGCCTATATGTAAATATGCTGCATGATGAAATCCTGTTTTCGGGAAGGAAAAAAATACATTGAAGACAGATATCTAATTAATTCATAAGCTTTTATATACTAAATTTCAAACTGGTAACTAGAGATATAAGTGCTTCAGATTAATATTAAAAGAACACTACTGTAACCACTCCTTCAACCTTTCAGCTAGACCACTTTGAAATTCTGATATGGAGCCTGGAGCTGTAGCTGAATTTGCTAGCCTTTCTTTTATATAGGGATACTCAAACTATTTCATTACCCTGTTTCATTTCTGGCTTTGTGGTTCTTCTATTCTCAGAGTCAACTTGCTCTGAATCTGTTGGAATGTGGGCCAAGATGTAAAAGTTCATGTTGTACAAAATTAAGATCTACTGTAGTTAACATATTGTTATATTTTATGAGATAGTATCAATTTCAAGCAATAGTTGAGCAAAACTATGTATAAGCATGCTGGAAGGTATTTACAATTCAGCCTCAGCTATTGTTGCTCTCATTGCATTTTACAAGAGAATACTGCAGCCTGAATTTGCTGTCTTCGGTATGCTTAGAACCTGGGAATAGAAAGAGAAATTAATTGAATATAAAACAATAGATTTTATGAGTGAATCATGCAACAAAATGATATAACAAAAAGGGCATATATCAAGGTTCTATTCAGTTAGCCATATCTCTCCTCATGATAATTTACAACATTGGTTTTCTCCATTCCCTTTTCCTAATATAATAGAATGATACAGCATGTTCAAACCATAGTGCCATTCCACACAGTCTCCACCTCTCACCTCCCACACCCACCCAAAAAACCCCTGAAATATTCTGGGGTAACATCAGAAACACAAATTATCAAAAAGTATTCTTTAGCAAGGTTTATTACAAGAAAAAATTGGATTGTAAAAAATTCAACAGATAGATTGCTTTCATTTTAGAACTCAGTTTATTCAGTTAAATTATTAGAGTGGAAACCTCTTCAATTATTTTTTAATATCTTTCTGAATCAACAAGTTGGGTGCTCTTTACTCAGGTAAAGGACATGGAGGTGTCTGTTAGTGTTTTCCCAACTACTACTTGAATATTTTTTAGGATGTGAATATATCATTACTAGCAGCTTGATAGTTCCTATTGCCACCACCTATCTTTTCTAAATGCAGAGATATATGCTCATCTGGCTTTCTATTCAGTGTGACAGATAGGACTGTCATATAATGTGCTTTTTTCTGACAATTGAAAAGACCAAAAAAAACCCAAATAATTTTAATTGTTTAGCCTCTTGTCTATGTAGCATAGAAGCATGTGACTAAATGTTTTAGCATTCCCTTCCCAACTTGGGAGATAGAGCAATCTCCCCAGAGATAAACAAAACCGAAGTTAATTATATATGTGGCAAGATAAAAGAATATGTATATGCCCGGCCTATGAATAAAAGGTTCAGGTTAACTACCCAATTTCATAATTTGCACAGACAAATTAAAAAGAACTTATTTTTTTCTAAGAATTAGTAACTTCTTGAAGTAAAATTTCTTCTAGTCCTGTTACTTCACCTTTTTTTTTTTTAGCTTTTTCAGGGTTTTCCATATTCAGAAATGATTTCTTAGGATATGATAAACCTTCGTTCTTTTTCAGCATTGATCCCCACAGACTTCTCTGGATTTCTTTCCTTTTTAAAAAAAAAAAAAAGTACATTTTTTTTATTACCAACAGATTGAAGGTCTGGCAATCTGATTCTATACATGACCAAGAATCTTTTTTCTGTTGGGGAATGTGGCTTGAGCTCCAACATCATTTTAACTTATTCTTCTTTCAAGCAAAGAATGGTATAGCAAATCTCACAAGAACTTAACAAGAGTTTCCATAGATAAAGGAGCTAAAATACCTATTAATATGCTGTAAAATACAGTTCAGACTCAGCTGCTATTGTATTCATTGCTTTCTACAGAATAATAGGACATTTTGAGTTAGTTGTCTTCTGGATACTTAGAATCAGTGAATAGAAACAATAGAGGGAAGAAAGAGGAAACTTTTCCAATGCAGACTTAATTGGGTTATTTTATCTTACCAACAAAGTCATTAGGAATATTTCTAAGTGTAAGTAATGTACAGGGCTAAATTTCTCCAAACAGATTAATGGATTAATTCTTGGGAAATATTCTTAAATAAGATTAAGAATCCTGAAATAGGATCAAGAATAAAAACTCACAGAGACTATTAGTATCAGTGCCATCGGCACCACGATAGAAATCTGTATGGATTCACCACCCAGAGTCACTATAAGAGGGATATAGGCAATTTCTAAGTATTAATATATTAATACATACATTTTAAATGTGCAATGTAATTCTTGAAGGCAAGCAATAATGAACCACGATATGATTGAATAATTAGAACGCCAAGATACATTTTGACTCTCAAGCCAAGGAGAATCAGTTCAAAGGCAAGTTGCTCATGGTTATTACATTGGTTTTTCAGACTACATCTCCTTTTGTGAAAGCTTAACTCTAAGCTGCATCTGAATCCACAAAGCAGATTACAACACACCTAGAACCTTCTGTTATTTCCACATGATAGAGGCAGAACTCTAGCCAAATGATTCTGAAAAGGGGGAGATGGCCACTCCAGGCCTTGGTGGTCCAGATGGTGCAAATGACACTTTAACAGTTCTATACAAGAGACAATTTCAGCAAGACTAGGGAATGCAAATGTGTTTTTTAATTTAAAATGTATGTCCTTGGAAACAGGCAAGCCAAGGTTGAAATCTACCGATATTCTTTGCATAACTATCTCAAAAGAGTCCATTTTCTAGCTTCATTTGCATCTGATTGTCCCCAAAACAAAGAAGTAATTGTAAATGAGTGTTAGATATATTTTAAAGTTTACTGCATATGATCACTAAATCTATCGAAATATTGCTACTTAATCTTCAAATATGAGCATCTATGGTTTTTCTGCCTGTCCCACAAAGTGGGATGCTTTGGATCCCCTCAGTGAAGCAGTGTTCCTTTTTGGGTCCTAGGAAATGTATTGTCTCTTGTCATGGGACATGTCTTTTGGAACAGCCTCTTCCCAGAGATTTAACCGAGTTAGACTTCTGGAAGACTGTGAAGACCAGGGTTTTCCCCCAGGCATTATGCCTTGGATGGTACTGGAGCTTTGGCATGATGCACTCCTATAGAGCTTCATCTTAGTTTTTAATTGATCTGGATTATGTACTAAGTTTTCACTTTTTGTTCAATGATCAGAGTTCCACTAGTGAAATGACCATATATATTTATTAAATACATACATAGCGGGACATGCATACATACATGCATATATTTATTAATGTTCAGGTCAGCTATTGACCACAATAGTTTTTCAGGAGCAGGCTGGGAAAAGTTCTTTGATTAAGAACAATTAGGTGCTCTGACTTCAGTGAAGCAATACATGGTATTGGTTTACCAAAAAGCTTCTGGAAATGCCTGTTACCTTGTCTCATAAACATCTTAGGGAGTAAACAGTCCAAAGGTAATTTCCAGTGTCAGCCTCTCTACAGTAAGTATTTAAAGGGCTTATCTTCACGGTTTCATAGCAACCAATTTAATAAGCTGTATGGAAAAAAAATAGTAGACATTTAAAGTATGCAGAACCATGCAAGAAGGCACTATATATCTGTTGTAGCCTAGAAATATCTCTATGGTCAAAGATAACATTTCTTAAACATTTTTCTTAGATAGGCTTTTGTTTGTTTTGAGTTTTTTTTAAGGAAACTATTAAGGTTTGTTAAAGAGATTATGACAAAATCATGAGCAACAGTCTTAAAGTAATCATTACAGCTTAAATGCAGCAATTGCCTCAGATGGTAGAGAGTGGAGGCAGCAGCATGATTTTTGGAGGGGAAAATGAAACCCCTTTCAATCTGTTTTATGTCCTTTTAAGTTCACAAGTTATCTGTAAGTACAATAAAAAAGCATATATATGCAGTACTGGACATGTTTTGACAGGCTGAATTTGACATTGAGATACTGCAAGGTTCTGTGTTAGGCCCAATAGTCTTCAACATCTTCATAAGATATTAAGATGAAAGGATAGAATGGAAACTCATCAAATTCATAGATATCAAGCTGGTCGGAATAGCCAGCACTTCAGAACATAGGCTCAAGATCCAGAAGGACAGACTTGAACACTGGGCCCTGTCCAACAAAATGCAATTCAGTGGTGAGAAGTAAGTGATTACATTTATGCAAGGAAAACCAAATGCACAGGTATAGAACAGGTGGCTTAACAACAGTCAGTATGAGAGGGTTCTAGGATTCCTAGTGGACAACCACTTAAATATGAACCAAGTATGCTGCAGCTGCCAAAAAAGCCAATGCAGTCCTAAGATGCATCAAAAGAGATCTAGTATCAAAGTCACGTGAAGTGTTAGTATCATTTTATACTGCTTTGGTAAGACCACACTTAGAATACCGCATTCAGTTTTGGTCACTACAATATAAAAATATGTTGAGACTTTAGAAAGTGTGCAGAGAAGAACAACAAAGATTATTAGGGAGATGAGGCTAAAACTTATAATGAATTGTTGCAGGAATTGGGTGTGTTGAGTCTAATGAAGAAAAGGATGTATGGTAACATGACAGCAGTCTTCCAATATTGAAAGGGTTGTCACCCAGAAGAGGGGATCAACCTATTTTCCAAAGCAGCTGAGGACAGGACAAGAAGTAATGAATGGAAACTAATAAAGGAAAGATTTAAATTAGAACTAAGAAGAAATGTCCTGACAAGAAGAACAATTAATCAGTGGAATGACTTGTTTCCAAAGTTGTGTTGCTCCATCATTGGAAGTTTTTAGGAAGAGATTGGACAGCCATTTGTCTGAAATATTATAAGGTCTCCTGCTTGGGACCTCCAAGGTCCCTTCCAACTCTCTTATTCTGTTATTCTTTATTATGAAATGCAAGTTACTCAGTCACAGAATTATTTTTTAAAAAAGATTTAAAAAGTCAAGATGGCCAATACATAAAAAGGGAACAAAGCTTTTATTTTATAGTCATGACTTTTATCTTGACTTTATTTACACCCTTACCTTCACCACACTCAGACCCCCTTGGCAGAGTTATTCTGAACTGGAACAGCAGACAAATTAAAGTCAACAGGCTGGAAGCAAAGCAATAATCATTGAAGCTCCATCAGGACTGATATCATGTGCTTTTTCTAGCTCTACTGACTTGGTGAACTGTCACAAGCTGTCTTCAACAAAAGCTGAATGTACATTACAGTAATCCAATTGGAACAGTAGCAGAATGTGAATTGCTATGACCAAGCTATGCCTATGTTGAAACAGTCACAAAATAAGTCATAAAATAGTCATAGATATTCCTAATCAAAGAAGCCAGTTTATGTCCTTGGATACTTTTAATTTAGATCTATTTTCATAGGAGTTGAAGCAATAGAATATTTCTTTTTGCTTTATTTCTGTAGGTCTGCACTGGAAGTACCTATTATCTATCTATGATCTTGTTAGGATTTATTTTCTAAAATCCCTCCAAATCACTGAGTAGCTAGGAAGCAATCAATGCCAGCCAATCAGTCTTACTTACCTGAAAAATTTCTTCACTGATTATGTTATTTATCAATGTAATGAGGCATTTGCAACTCTCAAACCAAACTCAAAGAATTCCAAAAGTACAATGTGAAATATTTATAAATGTAAGTCTCTTGTCAATCGGTAATTGCCCCAAGAATTTAGACACATTACTTTGAATTCAGATGGTGTTGAACAGCCCATCAATTCTGATCAAGATTGTAAATACTTTGACAAAGGATGATGGTCTAAAGCCATCTAACTGCACTTAGTGACTGATTCTCAAAGGCATTTTACTTTTGGATATATAAATGGTGCAAAACTCAAGGGTATATCCAGTCATTCACTCCCGTTAAAAAACAAAGCCAGGAACAGTAAAACAATAATAATAATTGTGACAGTATTAAACAACATTTTCCTACCCCATAGCTTTGGAAAGAACTCAATAAGGAAGATAAAAATGCCAAATCTAATCTAAACATTTGGCAGGCTGTGCAATAAAACATAGTAGCAATAATAGTGCATTGGAAGATCTATAACAAATACCATTTGCCTTGTGGGCCCATAAAATAGAGAAAGTCATTGAAAATGAAAAAAAACAAAAGTATTCTGGAACTTAAACAAAACAGCCACTTGCCACATAACATACCAGACTTAACAATTGTCGATAAGAAAGACGAAAAAGTCTGGATAATATAGTACATGGTAGTAGTTGGGGATGGCAGAAAAGAAGAGAAAAAACTGGAGAAGACAACAAAATATAAAGGCCTGCAAATAAAAATATGCCTATGACTAAAGAAAGCAAAGGTAGTACCAATAGTAATAGGCATCTTGGGTGCAATCCCAGAGCAACTAGAGCACCACTTGAATACCATCAGCAATGGCAAATTCACCAACAGTCAATTGCAAAAGGCAGTTTTATTCAGAACTACTTATATTCTGTGGTAATACTTCTAACACATCAAACATCAATATCTACCTATCTCAGATCCTTGAGAAAGATTTGATAAGTAGACAAAATGCCAAATCCAGACTGAACATCTGGCTGACTGTGCAACCAACAATAAATATCAGAAGCTTTCTGCAAAGATCAATGCCACAATGGAAGACACAGTTGCTAATCAATGGTGATAGACTGGAAGAGATTAATAGAGAGAAATATTTCAAGGAGACCCACTAGCATCGCTACTTGTGTATGGAGATTCTCAGTCACCAGGTCATGGATGTCCCAAAGGTGCTTTTTCAAAAGACATCTGGATTTTTTTGGAAGACGTTTTGCTTCTCATCCAAGAAGCTTTTAAAGAAGTGAAACATCTTCAAGGAAAAACAAAGTCCAGACTTCCGGTGGGACTTCAGTTGAAGACGGGTCGGAGTCCGCAATTGTGCACGGCTTCAGCTTGGGCCTAACCCATTGGACGGTCCCGTATGGGACCCAGAACCACCCTGGAGGGATGGTGTGAAAGGGGGAGACTGCCTGCTGGGTTAAGGGGAGCTGCATCTCCCCTCCCCGACTTGGAAAACTCCCCTCAAAGACGGGCGCTGGTGGTAGTCTAAGACAAGAATCTCAAAGACAAGAATCTATCCAGGAAACAAGATCATGCTGGAACGGTAGAGGTAAACATTGTGTGACCAGATGGTTTGGAGACTGCTTGGAAAAGTGTGGATTATAACTGGAAAATAAAGCTTCCTGGGAAAGACGTGGATTAATACAAACTATAAGAGGCGGAGCAGATAAAAGTATTAACAAACAGAAATAAAGTAAAATGAGTCAACTCTGCAAGGAAGTAAGATTGGAATTACAAGACATGAAGGACATGCTAAACGGAATCTTTGAAAAATGGAGTACTTGGTGAAGGAGCTAATAAGAGTGATGCAAACCACAGAAGGACAAAGGAGATCGAGGGGGGAGGAGGTAATGGAAATGAAACTAGCTTTAGAGAATGGAAGGCACAACGATTAAAGAAGAAAAGTAAAAAGACAGTTAAGAATAAGATTTTAAAGGTGGCTGCGTTAAACAAAAAGGGGGAAAAGTGGAACAAGGGAAGGGGTCTCAGAAGGAGTTGCAGAGGGACGAACATGGGAATGGAGGTAACAAAATGAATATTGGGAGAAAGAAAAGAAGGGTGTTAACTGGGAAAAGAAGGGGAATTAAGAGAAAGGACCAAAAAAGGAAGGAAAAGGGGAATCAAACTAAGATGAGAAGAAGCTATATAGCCAGGAGGTTAAGAGACAATTGTTGAAAATGGGAGGGAAGAGGGATTTCACATTGGAAGGTATATATTGTATTGAGAATTGTATTATGATTTGAATTTGATTAAATAGCATTAATGAAATAAAAATAATGAACTGTAGATGTAATAAAAGGGAAGTATACTGTGTGAAATTCTAATATAAGGGAAAAAGGGGGGTATGTTTGATTTGAAAATATGGGGATAGCTACCAAGATAAATTGAAGTAAAATTGCAAACATGATGGAGAACAAAGAATTTTTTTATAAATATGGATAATGATATGATATAGGATTGATGAGAAAATATATGTAATTATGGTCATGTTTGTATGGCAGTGTAAAATTTGAATCACATTGTTCGCACAAAGAGATGTTGTTGTAAAATAAAAAACTTATTAAAAAATTTTTCCTGCTACCGGTTTTCCAGAACTGGTCAGAACCTGCTGAATACCACCTCTGAGCCAGGGGATGAGGATGATGCTGTCCCATGCCCCTCAGGCATTGGGGAAGATGGTCAACTAGATGGGGAGCTGCCTGGCTTCACGGACGCGAGGGAGAATCAGCTGAAGACAGGCAATGGTGCTGATAGGCAGCGGATCTCCTCTGATGAGGTACAACTGCCTCTTCCACTCGATCCAAGGGCAAGGAGAGTGGAGTGTAAGCAGAGAAGGGTTTCTTGGGAGATGGTCGCCCCGCCCCTCCTCAAGATGAACACCAGGAGTGGAGTGACTGAAGGAGAAGCCGTGGGGAGTTAGTCTTTGCCAGGAACAATTGTTTGTTTTGGGTTACACTCCCTGGGCTTTGACTCCTGCCTTTTTGCCTTGCTTTGAAGACTGCCTTGAGTCTTGGCCTCGCCTTGTGGTCTGCTTTTGCCCTTTGCTTTGCTTTACCTCCAGAACTGCCTTTGCCTTGCACCTTGTCTTTGACCTGAGGACCGCCATTTGTCTTATGCCTGGGCTTTGCCGTATGGACTTTCCTGGTAATATGTGGGCTGTTGTTTGGGGGGACTAAGGGTGGCTGCCTTCAGGGGAGCAAGGGGTGGAGCTTACTAGCCATTGGAGGGTTGTTTTTTTTAACACTTTTCAAGAACAGTAAAGGACTATCTAAAGGCCTGCCTTGCCTTGGCCACCTGGGTCATAACAAATCCCTCCTATTCTATGACCTCTTACAACAGAGGTCTCCAAACCTGGCAACTTTAAGACTTGTGGACTTCAACTCCCAGAATTCCTGAGCCATCCATGTCCACAAGTCATAAAAGGGCCTGTGCTGCCCCACTCACTCACTCGCACACTTAAGTGTGTTTTAGAGAGTTTAGTAATGTCCCTCAGCAGTTCCCTTCACTCAGCCTCAGAACTGTCCCAAATAAAGCAGGCCACAAGCTGGCCAAGATTAGTCCACAAGGCAATGGCCAATAGTCCATAAAAAAATAGACAATTGCTCCAAGTAAGTCCACCAAACAAATTTAAATCCACCAGACAAAACTGAAAGTACACCCACGAGAGCTCACTTGGCAAGAGAAATACAGAGTCTCCAAGGCAGCAAGTCAAGCAGGAAGCATGAACAAACACACAGTCATAAACCAAACATGTTGTTCCCAGAAACTTCTCCCTCTGACTACCGCGATAAATAGCTTTCCAGTGCAGCCCATCAAGACAGACAGGGCTTTCTCCCAAGTAATCTGGCAGATCTCCTTTGCTCTCGTCTTTTCTCTGCCCTGCGTACACTCGGATCCACCACAGAAGGCAGCTCCTCCTCCTCTTCACTGATCTGCAAACTGTCCCCATCCGAAGACCTCTGTAAATCTCTTTCAACTGGCAGTTCAGAGTCATTAATTCCTGATGTGCCAGGAATGAGCTCATCCTCCCTCGAGTCGGCCTCCGAGGAAGAGTGAGAGGAGTGGTCCAAGGGAAACATCACAGGGTTATGATTCCCCAATCCTTTTTTTACAATATGTGTTGGGGATGGTTTTTTTAAAATAAAGGTTTGTATCAGAAAGCAACAGGAGTGAAGGTTCAAACTGACCAGCAATTTCTTTGTACTTATTTGCAAAACTTCAAATCTGTTGGAAAACCTTCATTTTGTTTCAGAATTCACTCCCATCAATGTCAGGTGATAGATGATGGTTATACAATATGGACTGAAAGGTCCACTTTATTCAGAGAAGGAGCTTTCTTCTGGTTGGGACTTCACTAATTCCATGGCTGTCCAGATATTTTGAAAAGGTTTGGATTTTTTGGATTTGGAACTTCCCAAATACTCCTTTTCGACTCACCTTTTGCAGGACTTCAAAACACTTCCGGTGACTAATATGGTCATCCCCTCTTTGAGGCCACCATAAATTGGACCACTAAAAGGAACACTCTGACCAGAAGTTAAAAAAAAAAGAGCCATTAAATGGAGAATTTGCTGCAGTTCAAAGACATTAATTCAACTGGTTCATGAATAAATGGCTGGGAAATATAATAACATGTCTGCCTCCATCCTCCCCTGAAAGGCTTTAAAACACTTTTTCTCAATCTCAGAACTTTCGAGATGTATGGACCTCAATACCCAGCATTCCTCAGGTTCACCCCCAGTAATAGTTTGCCCAACCAAGAGCTCTTGACAACTGCTAAGCCAGTATTGCTCACCCTTGGGCACTTTAAGATGTGTGGACTTCATCTCCCAGAATTCTTCAGACAGTGCTGCCTGAAGGATTCTGGGAGTTGAAGTCCACACCTCTTAAAGTGCCCAATGTTGAGACACACAGAGAATACAGAGAATAATGATTGAACCTCATCCTTTACCCAGGTACATTTTAACTCCATCTAGCATCTTAATTTATTTACTTTATTTATATTTTTAGTATATATCTTTGGGGGAAGGGGTGTTTATCTTTTATGATTTTAAGCCATCCAGAGTTATCCTCTGGAAAGATATGCAGTCAATACATATTATATATAAATACATAAATCTCAGGCAAACTGCATAAACAAACAGATAAAACAAAACAAACAAACTGCACAAATAAACAGACAAAACAAACAGACTCCCAGGATTCTTTCTTAGGCCTAGTACTTTTCAACATCTTCATAAATGATTTAGATGAGGGCATAAAAGGGAAACTCATCAAATATGGGGGAAGTCGCCTCAAGATAGGTTCAAGATCCAGAAAGATCTTGATAAGACCTGAAGACTGGGACCTATCCAACAAAATGAAATTCAATGGTGAGAAAAATAAGGTTTTACACTTAGGCAAGAAAAACTGTACAGAATAGAATAGCAATAAAAGTAGAGTAGAGTAGAGTAGAGTAGAGTAGAGTAGAGTAGAGTAGAGTAGAGTAGAGTAGAAGTAAGAATAGAGTGGAGTGGAGTGGAGTGGAGTGTGGTGTTTTGTGGAGTGGAATGGAGTGAAATGGAGTGGAATCAGAGGTGGTATTCAGCAGGTTCTGACCAGTTCTGGAGAACCGGTAATGGAAATTTTGAGTAGTTCGGAGAACTGGCAAATACTACCTCTGACTGACCCCGCCCCCATCTATTCTATGCCTCCCGAGTCCCAGCTGATTAGCTGGGTCTTCTTTTGTTGCCCTGCACAGGAGAATGGAGCTGGAAAGCAGGTTAGTTGGGTGGGGAGGGAATGGGGTTTTGCAGTATCCTTCCCCTGCCATGCCCACCAAGCCACGCCTATCAAGCCACGCCACACCACACCCACCAAGCCACACCCACAGAACCGGTAGTAAAAATATTTGAATACCACCACTGCCCTGTGTGCCCACAAGAGATCTAAGTTTAGCCCACTTTTATTGCCCTCTTATTCCTGCTCAATTCCCTTGACTGTTATTAGCTCAGACTTTTGTAGAGAGTTTAAGTTTGCAATAAATGTTTATATTAATTTGAACTGGCTTGAATCTCCTGATTTCTCCAATACTTGAAAATTACTGTATAGCATTAAAAAATATTACACACATGTCAATCTATTATCAATCAACCAGTCTGAACTACCATCTAGCTACTCTTAAAAAGAACAGTTAACAGGTAGCCCCAACAAAAGGCTAAATTTCAAAGCCCCTCTGTTAATAATCACTTATTGTGTTTAGTCCGCAAATGGCTTGTGTTTCATCCCATCCAGCTTCTTGACAACTTCAAAACATTGAGACAGGAATTCAGTCCCACCTGCAATTGTACCCACTTTGGTGATGTACAATTGTGAGTAATCTGGTTGTTAAACTGATGTCTCATAGTGGCTTAATATAGAAGTATAAAGCAGGGCTGCAAAGTTGAATCTTATATGACTCAGAAAGCTTCTGATCCATCTCCTCCTCATTCTCACAATCCTTAATCCTTGCAATTGCTCTAGAAAAATACAAAGCTCAACAATATCAAAGACTGTCAAAAGCCTGAAAGAACAGGGAGGGCCATACTATCCCTATCTTTGATCGATTGAGTATATACCATCAAGTTGCTTTTTATTCCTAGTGTCCACATTAAAAAAATGATCTCTCCTCCTTAATAGCAATAGCACTTAAGTGCTTTACAGCCCTCTCTAAGCGGTTTACAGAATCAGCATATCTGATCCTTAATCTGGTCCTTCAGGTCTTCCAGAGGTAAAGTCATTGTCATTGTCATTGTGTCCATCCATTTTGGTGCAAGTTGTCTTCTCTTTCCTTCTATCTTTTCCAGCATTAGAGTGCCTTCCAGAGAGCTTTGCATAATGTGCCTGAATTAGAATAATTGGAACCTGTTCATTGTATCTCAAGTAAAAACTCTGGGTTGATTTGCTTGATGATCCATTGATTTGTTTTCTTGGCTGTGCCTCCATCTGTAATTGTAGTAATTTTTATGAGGGCATATACCTAGTCTGAACATTTCCTCACTAGAAGCAATATATCTTCTTCTGTCCCAAGACACGTTTCTAGGGATAGATCACAGCATGATGGCAAAACAGTCCTGAAGTCTGCCTATTCTTACCTATATCTAGGAATCATATGGCTGTAAATATATATATTAAGATCAATGTTAGAAGAGAGGAGACCTTTCAAAGAATGTGGCTGTCATTCTTTATCTCGTTATTGAGTTTTCATCAAACACATCACAAACAATAGCTGAGTTAGCTTTCTGAGGCATATTGAGAAAGCAGTCCTTTCCAGGAAAGTGGTTTATATGCACATGATGGAATAAATAAAATAAATTCTTTTTTTCAGAATTCCTACTGTTGACTAAAGTGATACCTATTTAAATTTCGTTATGCTAGTGGATACCCCAGGCAAGCCATTCAGTAACATTAGGGTATAGCATACTTTGCTGCAATCACTCGTTTAAGCTTGGAAATTGCAGCTGCTTTCTGAAAAATGGCCAAGAGTTTCTCCGGTATTACCACATCTACAACTACACAGTGCTCAGATTAAGGCCATTATTTAAGAACCTACAGGATTAAAGAGGAGTTAGTTGTGGAAAATAGAGCTACTGGGATCCAAAGGGAAAAATACTTCAAGGCAACCTGCCCAACATGAAAAAATCCAGACTTACTAGTTCTGTCATATTTAATTTAACTGATGACATGCACATAAAACAGGGTTATTATTTTTTATGACCGATTACTTCTCCTATTGTATACTATTGCCAAATGGATCAGAAGAAAGAAGTGCATCATTCAAGGTTGACTCAGCCTTCCACCCTTCTGAGGTGGGTAAAATGAGGACCCAGTTTGTGGGGACAATATGCTGATCCTGTAAAGCGCTTAGAGAGGGCTGTAAAAAGCACTGCAAAGTGGTATATAAGTCTGTGCTATTGCTATTGCTCTCATGAAAAGGTCCTACTGTTTTAATTAGTTACAAGGTGGATGAATAGGATAGGATAGGATAGGATAGGATAGGATAGGATAGGATAGGATAGGGTAGGATAGGATAGGATTCTTTATTGGCCAAGTGTGATTGGTCACACAAAGAACTTGTCTTTGGTGTATAAGTAATCAAAAGTTTCAACATATGAACACTGAAATGTGGAATTTAGACTTAATTCCATAAGTGTGTCAACTAGGATAAATGCTTTGTTAAGACCTTCAATGAGGTGGGTTGGGTTAAGAAAGAGAAGGGCTGGCCCAAAGTCAACTAGCTGTTTGTTTTTCCAACCATTTTTCCCATGGTTGCAAGAGAGACCTTTTGGAACAGGCTATCAAACTCCCGGCCCATGGGCCAGATGTGTCACACATTGGCCACGCCCATGCCCGGTTTAGCGAAGGGGGGGAAAGTCCTGATACGTCACGTGACGCTGCCGTGATGACATGAGTTTGACATCCCTGTTTTAGAAGATTCTCAGTGTGTCCAGAATTGCTATTATTTTTCAAGCCAGTATTGGTGAACGCTGCACAGCACTCTCAATTACACCTGAGAAAAGTGGAAAGTTTTCCTTTTGTTCAGGCTTGATTGCAGCTGGTAGCTATATGAAGCTGGTTTGTTGTAAGAAAGGGAAGGGAAAGGAAATATACCGTCTCTGGCCTTAGGTAATTTTCAATAGTACTATCAGTAAATAGCATTTTTTTGGAAATGATGATGATTTGGGGGTTACAGTAAAGGTAAAGATAGACACGGCTATGGAATATATTTTGGAGCATAAATTGACTAACCAAACTTAGTCTAATCTTAGACTTAGACAATCTTATAAAGGCTCTTCCTTCTAAGGAGGAGCTACCGAAGAAAGAAAAGGTTGTTTGGTTTTGTCTTCATTCTCTATTCAGTTGTTTATATGAAGAAAGATTGCAAAACAAACTGGAGCAAGATTGCCATGCTTTTTACTCCACTAATGCTAATAGGAAAGCTAGTCTGAGAATAACCTTTATTTGAAGACAGACTCAATTTGAAAGGATCTCTAAGTAGAGTATATGTTAAAGACAAAGGACTGCCAGAAGGGAAAACAGAGGCCTTGCCATTACCATCCAGGGGTCAGCAGATGGACAGCCGACTGTCTAGCTAACCAGGTATTCTGATCACAATCTTATTGACACTGATGTGTTGTATTAGACTAAATAGAACTACAGAATACATCTATAGAAAAATAAAACTGTATGCATATATTAATGTATTAATTGTTTCTACATTTTTCACTTGCAAATGTCCAGTAACATATGAAAAATTAATTAGGTCACTCTGTAGCATGCCATCCTTTCTCCTTTTAATGGATGATGTGTGCATGGTGACCCTAAACTGAATTACAGAAGAAGAGATTTTCTGTTATACAGTAGCATGTACTGAATATAAAAGATATTTACACTTAATATATGTGGAAAAAAAGAGAGAGAAAAGCTCAAGGTCGTTTACCACCCAACTACACTTAGTATTTTATTTTATTTTATTTTATTTCAAAGATATTCATAGAGAATGATTACGATCAGAAAGGAAATTTATTTTCAATGCATCTATCTAGGAAAATAGTTCATGAAAGCCAAAGGCAGCCTTGGGATTTTTCTTCTCTTAACATGGTTGCTCCCAAGTCTATTTCATTTGTGAAGGAAATTCAAAAATGCAGCAAAGACATTTTGAAAGAAAATTCATTTTATTGAATGTATTTCAATGAAAAGGTTATCGTGCCTTGAACATAGGTTTTTTTTTAAGTTTTGCTTTGTTGTTATTTAGAAGAAAAAAAGCAGCAAGTTCTCTTTCAGTTGACATTTCAATGCTGTGAAATAATGGGATGAGTTTTGGTCTCTCTCTCATTCTCTCTCTCTCTCTCTCTCTGTATATGTGTATTTCTGTCTGTGTCTGCAAACTGGTGATTAAAGGATGTTTTTTTTCCCAGCAGATGGCTGTGGCAATGAAGAGGGAGACATCTTGTCAGCCTTACCTTTAGCAGGGCTTTTTTTCGGCCGGAACTCAGCGGTACTGCGTTCCGGCACCTTTTCCGAGTCCGCGTCACGTAACACGTCTCGACCAATCGCGCGCTATCACTTCCGGGGTTTTTTAGCGCGCGACGGGGGGCACATTCCGGCACCTTTCGGCGCCGAAGAAAAGCCCTGGTTAAATGCAACCACTGAAGGACACAATTTGTTCCGAAGGAAGAGAGTGAAATAGAGTAAAAGAGAGTGGAGGAGAGAGGGGATAGTGGGAAATCAATATAGGAGAACTGCACCAGAAGGCCATTGATGCACATGAGAAGAAAGGGATCTGTTTTCTGGCAATTCTAGAGCAGACCAACTATTTGGCTACCTACAAAGGGAGGATATGTCAGAATTTTACACAGCACTTCTACTTCCTCCCCTGCCCCAACTTTTGTATGGCTTGCTTTGAACATCTATAGAGATTCTCAGTTATCCAAGTCATGGTTGTCTGAAAGGTCCTTTTTTCAAAAAGCAACTGGACCTTCTTATTTTCCTTGAAGACATTTTGCTTCTCCTCCAAGAAGCTTTTTCAACTTAGAGCACCTTTGGGACTTGCTTTGAACCTTCTCTGCTTTACTGGATAGCCTCCCATACCTCATACACAGATTATCTGCAAGCTCAGTGCTTGTTCTGGGGCTAGGTGAAGATGATGATATCCATCCATCCAGTCATGCCTAAGTCTTGGTGGTTCTTTCCACTTTTAAGGATCTTCCAGTACTTCTTTGAGCAGTTCTATGCTCTGGGGGTAGGATAAGGACTTCCTAATAAAGCAGGAGAGGGTGCTTTTTCATGCAGCATCCCTATCCTTTTCGGCAGCTGGGGAGAAATAATAGTTTTTGACAAATAATTAAAATCACAGGCTCACCCATCTATCAAAGCCATCCGCTAATTGTGATTGGCAGATGGTTTCTTGGTGGCTGGTACTTTTAGGAAAAAAGGGAGGGCAGGAAAGCCAGAGAGTTTAATCAGTGGCTTTGCTTAACATTTCCTGCAACTCTGAACAAAAACTTTGATTGTTCAAGTTGCATAGACAGTCCTTTAATCGAGCTGTTTAAGTTTTAACTCCTTAGGTATGTGAACAGAAGTTGAGTACTGTATGTGCATGTTTAAGTGTGAGAAAAGATGACAGAGAGGATGTTATGGTACTTTTTAATTGTCTGAAGAGGTCTAGTTGCATTCTTCATCATCCCAGAAATAAGACCACAGAATCATGGCTTAAGTAACAGGCAAGTGGTTTCTAAGTGACTTTGAGGAAAAACTTCTAATAGTTAGAATAGTTTGACAGTAGAAGGACACAGTCAATGCCAGATTAGTTCAAGTGGAGGCTATTGTAGCAATCTGTTGTGAATTTCTTAGTTTGGATTCCTGCATTGAAGAGAAGTTGGACTCCATGACCTGAATAATCCCTTCCAACTCTTATTCTGATAAATTCTTGATGAAATTTCTATAGTGCTTAGGAACAATCGTGCATTTTTATGTGTGTGTCTTTGAGTCTTTGTTGATTTCTGAAGACTGCCTGGATAGTCCCTGCAGGTGGGTTTTTTTTTAAAAGATTTCATAAGCGGTCTGCCGTTGCCTCCTTCCTAGGGCTGAGAGAGAGTAACTGGCCCAGCTGGCTTCATCCTTAAGGTGGAACTAGAATTCACGATTTCCTGGTATATAACCTGACGCCTTAACCCAGTGGTTCCCAATCTTTTTCGGTTTGCGGCTCCCTTACGTGCTTCCGGTTTTTTCCGCGGCTCCCTTCAAATTTTC
>JAOYMU010000283.1:31380893-31391385 GCA_025802295.1 Psammodynastes pulverulentus
AATTTTTAGTAGCAAAGTTCTTTGAAGTCCTAATCATATATATTCTTGAAAAGTATATGTGTCTTTTAGAAAAATAAGCATAGTCTCTTGAATTGCTACTTTTCTGTCTTCATATATCAACCATCCCTAAATAACCATCAACTTTTTTTATAAATTCACACAGTAGTAAGTTGGATGAACAATTTTCCCACTTTCATTTTTCTTGGATTCCTGACCCATGGCCTATTATTCTATCATGTAAATAACAGCAATCATATTTACAGTTATCTACCACCCAATTGCACCTTATAGAACTCTCTGGGCAGTTTACAATGTCAGCATTATTTGCATTTTGGCCCAATAATCTGGGTCCTCAGAAGGCTGAAGGAAACCCGAGCCCCATCAGGATCTAACTCCAGGCTGTGGACAGAGTTTGTCTGCAATACTGCATTTTAATCATTGCACCACCACTAAATAAGAATGTAGGTTATCCTATTATTGTTCTCCAACCTCTACTCTATGCCCAAAAATCTTTGGTTTCCCTCCTCTAACACCTGGTTTATCCTATGAGAGTATTGGAGCCAGAAAGTAGGCATATGGTTAGTAAGATGTCAACACTTATGTGTGGGCTAAAATAAATGTGTGATTCTCTCTTAAGTAGACCCTATGTCTTTCCTCCCTTTTCTTGGGAAATGGTTCCACACAGCCATTTATATGTCCATTTTTCATTGGGGGAAAATATTTCTTTGCCAGGTCAGCTGGGCAATTTAGAATATTTTAAATGACCTCTCTCCATGATTTTTGATGGTGTCATGCTAAAATGGATTCATGGGCTACATCTATTCTTGCTACATGTTCCCAAACTAATTCTGTGATTAGCAAAGCACATAATGCAGCTCCCTTGGAATTTATAACTAACTTGCTGATGGGATTATGGTGGCAATTAATCTATTATAGTTTATTTCAAGCCATGTTGGGATCTTTCCTCTGGTCCTATGAAGTCTCATATATTCTGTTAAAATTCTTTTCGGAATTATACTTTGCTTAATCACTTGATTTTTGACAGACACACAGTTCATCGTATACTCCGGAAAGCTTTTCAGTGGATGTAAAACTTCATTTGTTTTCTATCCATCAAGGAAACAGAGTAGGAAACAGTGCAAGACTGAAGCAAGACACACAGGTCATAATAGAAAAAATAAAGCTGCCGTCTTTAGGAAAAGCCAATGTGCTTATAGAGATTCTCAGAGGAACTATCTAAGTAAAATTTGAGGACTGTGAACTTATTGCTGACAAACTCTAGTGTATGCACTTACATTGAGGCTGGATGTACTCATTGTATGTATTCATAAACTATGATTTACAGAGACCAGAGTGATTATATTCATATAACATGGTTAAGCTAAAATCAAGCAATCACCTGAAGGCTTAACTTTATACTAGCAATAACTAACAAGCAGAGGAATAAGTTATTAATAAGAATTATCTTAATTATCTTAAGAAGTGAAAATATTGTAAAAATAAGGAAATTAGCTAAGAATAGAATTAAAGATAAGAAAAGAAATTTGGAAAGAAGGGAACATTTCATGAAATGCAGTAGAAATATCAGCATTATAATTCCAATTATTATGTAGCTGATCATATTTTATACTTGTATTCCACTTTCTGGGTAATTATTGTGATTCATGTGAATTTGAGGGAGGTGGGCCAGTCTATTAGCCATTTAAATTAAATTAAAAGGACAAGCTATGTTAGGAACGTAAGTGGAAGAAAAAAGGGATTAGTTCTTTAAGGTTCATATAAAAGAGTAAGCCACAAACTAAACTTGAATTTATACCTATTTGAGTGTTTTTAAGAATGATGTTATATAAATAAACTCTGTTGCTGTAAATTAACACGAGTTAATTATTAGATAAGGAAGCATGCTTAGGCAGTAATATCAGTGGGAAACTTAATTTATGCAGCTATCTTATGGCTTATTTAAATACCTGATGTAAGTTACCTTGATCTAAATTGCCACTTGGAGTCTGCAGCTCTTGTTGAATTTCCCTCCCTCTGCCACAAAAAATGTTTTCTTTTCTAGCATAATCATTAACTAGGAAATGGGTTTGTAAGCTGGCAATTTTCACAGGTGCAGATATGCTTGCACATTTGGAAAATTTCACAAGCATGAGCAGCTCTTCTCCGCTTTATTTTGTTGCACATTTGTATAATTGAAACAATTTATAATAAAATTTTACCTCTCTCTCTGTGTCAGAGTGTGTCATGGATACATTTTCAAATAACGAATATAATGACATTTAATATTAGAAATTTATTTGGTAAGAATATTTACAAGAATTATGTTTGATTCTGAATTGCTTATCATAAAATTACAAATATGTAGTTTAAAACTTTATTTGATCCTCTTAAATTTCTTTTTATAAATATTAGTTATGTTCATCAAAAGCTGTAATGAGTCAATCAAAAACATACTTAGGAAGGTAGTTTAAAATAAATCATCATCATAATTTGACAAAATTTTTACCTGTCAATTGCAAAAGGCCACATTCCCTTTAACTGTACATCTACACATTATGACATTATAGGTTCTTGGGAAGAATGTGATCCGTATGAAAGCCCACACCAGTTAAAGAACTGGCTGCTGAGTTTTCACATTGGGGTTTTTTGTACAAAGTTTTTTATTTTATTTTTTTAAGAGATTTCACATTGTTATGCACAGCGGATAATAATGTGATATTTAATATCTTTCTATCTTAGATCTTATAAAGTTCTATCCCACTTAAGGTATTCCTAGGTTTTCGTATTTCTCAAACCAAGCAATTGATCAACTACTGTTAAGTTGTTACCATGGAGATATACTCCAGAACAGCCTCATTTTTTACTTCTTGTATATAAAATTGATTTTCTTGTTTTCTTTTTGTATAACATTTCTAAGCTATTTGTAAAATCTGGTGCCATTTAGCCAGACTATAGTTCACAACTTACAACCACAGTCAGGACCTTGATCTTGGTCATTGAGTGAATCTGTAGGTAAGCCAGATGACATAGCTTTACCCAACAACAGCAATCCTAGCACACCCAGTTGAGGTCATTCAATGATCTTGTGGGTCATTAAGCAGAGCCACTGAAATCCTAGCAGAATTTTCAGCCCGAGAGACTTGTTTGAAGCACCTACCACCTTGTACATGATCTGTGCTGTCCTGCTTGGATTTCAGCAGGCAGAATTTTTATCCCCTGCTCTGCTCTGGGGCTAAAAATCCTGCTTGGATTCTGATATGCACCTTTTTTAGCCAGTCCCTGAAGACTAGACAGAATCCTCTTGGCATACTACAGTGCTTGTGGCCTTCCCTGTCGGCTTCCCCATTGTCTTTCTGGAAAAAACTGAAAGTAAAATTTCAAATAGTACTCACATGGTCCCAGGGAAGATTGCAAATCATAATTGTATGATCACAGAGCATTTGGAACCAAGGCTAATAGAATGTGAAGGATGTGTGTTTGTATTTTATTTTATATTATATTCATGTACACTGAAGAAGGTATTTAATTTCGTTGTACGAGGTACAATGACAATAAAGTGAACTAACCAACTAACTAACTAACTAACTAACTAACTATGAGTGGGTTGTTAACTGCCCGGATCACAATCCTATGACTGGGGTGGCTGGAAAGAGTGTAAATTTGGGAACAGTTGTAAGTACCTTCAGCATCTGTCATGACTTTGAATTATCACTGAACAAATGGTTGTAACTTAAGGACCACGTGTAGTCTGATTTTAGTTCTGATTTTAAATTGTTAAATTCAGTCATTTTTTAAAGGAAATCTTTCATGAAATGCAAAAATTAGGCTGAAGGGAATTAAATGTATTAATGGAACCTCACTAAAGTCACTTTAAACTGAAAGATGAAAGGGCAATTAGATAGCAATGAATTAAAGTAAGTTTAAAAATACTATAGTATGGATTCAATGCTGTAGAGAAGGTATTAGAAGCAAATGATGGAAGAAAGGAAAGATCAAGGAAGATACAAGGACAGATTAAGGCAAGGACCACAATGTAGTTGATTCATTGTGAGAAAGGATAGAGGAGAGAAATAGCTGATATAAAGGGGAGAGGAAAAAATGAGACTACGTAGTGTGATATTAACATTGAAAAATATAAAGACTTAGGCACAGATGAATGTGGGAAAGTCAAGCACAAGCATATTTGCATATCATCTATAATAGCAAATAGGCATTGTGAATCACAAGTATAACAATATAGTTTACTGTTAGCAGTGAATGAACTGCTTATGTGAAAATATTGCATCTTATTGCTGTGAACTCTTTGATTTGCAGATAGCACTTACCTTTTGGTAGAAGTGGAATGAAGGAACAATGGGAATTCACTCAAGATAACACTCCTGGACAAGGTGTCTTATGGCGATTTCGAGTTGATTTATATCTGCATATTTGATGGTTTTTACATACAAAGGATTTATTTTTCTTTTGGATATACTCAAAATACAAAATTGTTTCTTGTTGGAAACTTTTTACTTTTGAAAACTATACACCATGGGAGACATGGCCAACAACTCAGTGGCATATGGTGGTGTAAAATACACTATAAAAGATTCTAATCATGGAGATTTTGGTATTACACTTGAAGAGCTTCGTACACTTATGGAACTGCGAGCTGCTGATGCTTTGCATAAAATACAAGAATGCTATGGAGATGTATATGGAATCTGTACAAGATTGAAAACTTCTCCAAATGAAGGTAAGGATGACCGTACATTCATTTTAAGTAAGAGAATTCTGACTTGTATAGATACTGGAGGCATTGTTAATTTACAAAGTTTTTATTTGTCACTTGAAGAGCCACCTGGCTTTTGTTATATCTTAAATGGATTTATTTGGTTCTAAATTAAGATAATTAAAAATAGAATTGAACAAAATAAATATTGAATTGAAGCTGTAAATATTTCTGCTAGGTATAAGTCCATAAAATACAAGTCAAAAATATCAGTTTACTAAGATGCATGCTGATATCTGCCAGGACATATTTAGTATAATAGTGGGAAAGAGAAACTGCCAGTGATGCGAGACCAGGAGACCAAAGTTGGAGAATATGCAGCAGTGGCAAAATTGACAATATATGTCCATAATAGCCTCCCTTATACATTGCACAGAGCAAGATAAATTAAGACATTTGGAATATAGTTTCTAGATAAGATTATGAGACCATGAAAAACAACAGATAAAGCAAGTTAAGCAGACATTAGCAATAAACTCAATGTTCAGTACAAAGTGCAAATATTTAGGTTAGCAATTTTGAAATAAATGGAAAGGGAGGAGAAAAAGCATTACTTTTTTGTCCTTGATTTCCTGTAATTTTTCATTTGATGCTGGAAATTCTGATGATTTTTCCCCCATTGTTTTTATTGAACTATAATTAACAAATAGCATTAGGTAGCTACATTAACATATATCCAAGTTGCATATATAAGGAAAAAAGAATGTATAAAATAGAAAAAGTACCACGTTGAATATAAAATTTATCATATATGTAAAATAGACCATATTATAGTTTATTGCTTTTGAGATAAATCATAATTCAACTAAATTTGATTTGTTGAGGTTCCTCCTTTATTTTAACTTCATCTATTATATTTTTCTAATGTGGCAATTGAAGAGATTTTTGTTAATTCACAATTCTAACATTATGTTATTTAATGTTTTTCAGTGTTGCGTAATTAATTTGGCTTCTAAAATTAAATAGATAATATGTTCTTTATTTTTAAGTTTGAGGTTTAATCCTATAAATAAACGTAGTAAGCCCAGCTCTGTGAAGCATTTAATTCTTTGTTGATGTTACTTATCTCCCCAAATATTTTATGCCGAAAGAATATAGCTTTGTCACATGACCACCACAAATGAAAAAAATATCCCCCTTTTTACAACCTCTCTAACATTTGAAAGAATTATTTATTCTCCTGTGTGAAGCGATGTTATCCAGGTAAGTATGGGTTAACTCTATCCTTTCTAGCTCTAGACAGAGTGTGCAAAACTGAGGACACATCTCTTCCTCCCAGTTTCGACTCTGTCTTAAGCTAGAGATAGACGTATTTCCGGTCCTCTGGGGCCGGGGAGAATGTGTAAGTAATGTTATAGTTTATATTTAGGAATTTATTTTACTTCAGATTGCCTCCAAGGGCGGGCCGATCAGCGTGAGGAGTCTTCGACTCCATTCCGCTGTCGAAGACGATACAGGAACGCCTAAGATTGGCCCTTACTTTCAAGTCCCGGACGCCATTTTGTTTCACGTTCCGTCTATCCCTACCCGGCTTGCATGTAAAGGGGGGAAGACTGGATTTAAAACCGCGATCCGCTGCCTTGTTAGGCTGAGATCCTGCGGTTAGGGGGCAAGCTCTCTGTGAGCTAGAAGACGAGCAGGCGTCCGGAGGCCGTACTGCCCCTCAGTCGGACGGTCGCCTGTTTAGGGCGACGCAGTTTGGGCAGCCGCCATTTTATTGTGAGGCAGCTGCGCAGACGCGGAACGTCCTGCGCTGCCTCTAGGAGCTTCATCGGCAGGCGGGAATGGGCTGGCCGACGGAGACGGTCGCCATGCGGGCGCATCAGACGCGCAGGCGCAGGGACGCTGGCCAAAGGAAGCCCTGAGTCATGCCGGAATGACGGTCGCCATGTTGGGCGCTCCAGACGCGCATGCACGGAGATGCCCTACCGTCATTCCGGCATTGCAGAGAGGTAGTGGATGTCATTTGGAAGGTACCGCTCGCTCTCTGTTGTGTCTGTCCATAGTTTGGCGAACGGAATACTCTCACAGGATTGCGATTTCTGCTTCTCTAAGGACTAGTTACGGTTGGTGGCAGCAGCTCGTTTGGGCGATTTCCTCCTCCTCCCGGGTGGGGCAGTTGTACACAAGGATCATGGAAGACACCGGCCCTTTAGAGGAGACCACAGGAGCGCCCCAGGCAACCAAGGCCACCAAGAGCAAGGCGGCCAAAAGAAAGGCAAGAGCTATTTCTCATGCTCGTGGCTCCAAGGCCCAGGCCGAGCTGCATCTGCAGAAAGCCATCGACAGGCTTTCTGGAAAAAGGCAATAGGGAGACGGCCAGGACGGGCCTCCTGGTTCCAGTCGAGCCTCTTCTCCTGGACTCTGGCCCTTCGCCCTCACCTTCTAGTACTTCCAACCAGAGGGGTTCTAAGAGGGGACAGGAAGGGGGCCTTCCTGACCAAGCGCCCAAGCAGCTGATTCTTTCCATGGCCTCTGATCAAGGCCCCCTCCCGGATGCAGGCCTGTCACCCGGGCTTCCCCAGGGCCCTTCTCCATCTGCTGGAATTTTGGCCTGGTCTTCGGGTGCTTCGCTTCCAGCCTTCCCTTCCACTTCATCTGCCCCTCTTCCAGTCCTCCCACCAGTGGACTTTCAGGGGATGTTTGCTGAGGCCATGAAACGAGGATATGAAGCTTGTTTACAACAGCATCAGCATTTATTCGCTTCCCAATACATGGCCCAGGGGGCGGCTCCTCAAGGCCTTGGACCTCAGAACAGGCCATCCCGACCCTCCACCTCGCAGGTAGTCAATCCAAGGGACCTGGGAGATGATATCTCACCTGAGGAGGAGGAAGAAGAAGGGGAGATAGATGGAGAACTCTCAGATGAGGAAGGTGTTGAGGAGGATCTCCCCATCTTCAAGGGGTTATTTAAACCCCATATGTTCAGGGCCCTCTTGGCCAAAGCCAAGGCGGTCACGGGCCTCGGTCTCGATTCAACTTCTCCTGCTAATTCTGCCCGAGACCCTTCTGATGTCCTATTTTCGGCGGCAGCGGAGCCAGTGGACATCATTCCGGCCTCCGATTTATTTCTGCAGATAGTCAGCAAACAGTTGGAGGCTCCAGGTTCCTATGCCAACCGTACCGCCTTTGACAAGCGGTTTTTCAATATATCCGTGAACTTGTCAGATCTCTTGACCATACCCGAGGTTGATGAGCTTGTGGTAGCCCTCGCCACCCCGTCGGCGTCCTTAGCAGAGGCGGAGGAAGTCTTAAAGCCGGAGGAAAGAAGAGCGGAACTCACCCTCCGTAAGGCTCACCAAGCGGCAGCCTGGGCGGTCAAAACAGCGACCGCGGCGGCATTCTTTTCTAGGGCTGCCCTGCTGTGGCTGAGGGAGATCCAAGCCAGGGTCCCTGCCCACGACGTCCGCTCCCACCAGGACTTCAACAAGGTGGTGGCAGCTACGGAATTCACGGCGGACGCCACTTTTCATTCCGCCAAGTTTGCCACTAGAGCCGTAGCTTCGTCAATTACATCCAGGCGCCTGCTTTGGCTGAGGCAGTGGCAGGCTGACGCCAAGCGTAAGTGGCGGCTGGCTTCGGACCCTTGTAAGGCGGGAAGGCTCTTTGGTGAGGTTCTCAATCCCATTCTCATTGAGACCAAAGACAAGAAGAGACGACTACCGGCCTTGTCCAGAAGGGGGGAGCGTCTCTCTCCGCCTCGCTTCATAGGGTTTGCCCCCAGGTCATCCTACTCCAGTTTTTCCTCCCAAAGGCCATACAGGCCTCCTGCGCAGAGGTCGGAATTCCATCCCTCCCAAGGTTTCCGGGACAGAAACAGACCGCAACCCCAATCCAAGCGGCCCTTTCGTGGTACTGGGGGCCGGCCCTTTTGTTGGTCTTGCTAGTCCCATTCTGGAGACCCTAACCCTAACCCTAACCACAATCATGTCCGGCCTTAGACTGGAATTCGTGGCCCAGCCCCCCAGGAGATTCCTAAGGTGCACGTTCTCCAGAGACGCAGGTTCTGCGCGTCTCATGGTGGACGCTATATCTCATTTGCTGTCTATTTGTGCCATTGAACAGGTTCCAACACAGGCTCGTTTTCAGGGTTTTTATTCCATTCTCTTCCTGGTACCAAAATCGTCGGGAGGCCGGAGAGCAATCTTGAACCTGCAGGGTCTAAACTGCTTCCTCAGATACCGCAGGTTCAAGATGCACTCCTTGAATTCCATTCTGAAGGGACTGCGGGTAGGTGATTTCATGACTTCCATTGATCTCACAGAAGCCTACCTGCACATCCTGGTGCACCCTGATCATCGCCAGTTCCTACGATTCTGCTACGGATGGCTACATTTCCAGTACAGAGCCCTTCCCTTTGGCCTGGCTTCGGCTCCCAGGACCTTTACTAAGATCCTGGCGGCCCTGGCAGCCTCTCTCAGATCAGAGCCTGTGAGGCTGCAATGTTATTTAGATGACATTTTAATTCAGTCGTCAATGAAGCCCCAGGCCCTTGTGGATCTCCAGATAACCATTCGTGCTTTACAAGAGCATGGCTTTTCTATAAACTGGTCAAAGAGTCATTTAGCTCCCTCGACTAGACTACAGCACTTGGGAGCAGTCATTGACACAGTGCATGGCACGGTCTCCTTATCCCCGGACCGCCAGCAGGACATCAGGGGCCTAGTACTTCGGGTCTCGCGCTCGCAATCTGAGTTACCGGGGGTTCTGACTCAACTATTGGGCAAATTGATCTCTTGTATAGACATCGTTCCGTGGGCACGCCTCCATACCCGCCCACTTCAATGGTTTCTCCTCCCATTTCAGAGAGGCGGAACGTGCATGTCCAGAAGAAAGGTGACGCTACCTGCGGAGGTTCGTCAATCTCTTCTCTGTTGGGCCTCTGCGGCAGTGTCATTGGGGTCGGTGTACAACGACCCTCCGAGGACCACCATCACCTCAGACATGAGCCTCTCCGGCTGGGGGCGCACTGCCAGGAAGGGGTGGCTCAGGGGCTATGGACGCCAGACAACCGCATCAACAACATAAACTGGCTGGAACTGCGGGCGGTCCGTCTGGCCCTACTAGAGTTCCAAGAAAGGGTGGAGTGAACACACGTCCTTATTTTGACCGACAATGTGGCCACCAAGGCGCACATCAACCGCCAAGGGGGTCACATTCCAGGGCACTGATGGAGGAGGCCTGGTTACTGGGGCTCTGGGGGGGAGCGCATCTTTTATCCCTCAGAGCGGAACACATTTCAGGTGTCCAGAACGTACAGGCCGACTGGCTGAGCAGGTCCAGGGTGGATCAAGCGGAATGGCAGTTGCACCCGGACCTGTTCAGAGAACTAACCTTCAGATTCGGTTCGCCTCTCGTGGACCTGTTTGCAACCCCGCTCAACACACAGTTGCCCCGTTTCCTTTCCCGCTTCCTGATGGCAGGGGCAGAGGGGGTGGACACATTACGATATCCTTGGCCGGAGGGCCTCCTCTATGCGTTTCCACCCATCCCATTGATTCCAGCATTTATCAGGAGGGTGTTGGAGAACAGAGCGAGGGTGGTGGTCGTGGCCCCATTTTGGCCCAGACGTCCCTGGTTTGCTGACCTGATAAACCTGTCAGTCGGTTGTCCTTGGAGGATTCTGGGGGACAGGATACAACTTTGCCAGGGTCCGATCTGCCACCCCGAGCCACAGTGGCTCCAGTTAACAGGGTGGCTGTTGAGCGGCTCATTTTAGAA
>JAOYMU010000283.1:31406319-31418803 GCA_025802295.1 Psammodynastes pulverulentus
GCCTCTCTCATCTTTTTAAGTGGGAGAACTTGCACAATTGGTGGCTGACTAAATACTTTTTTGCCCCACTGTAAGTCATTTGTAAAATAACAACATTTTTGTTCATATTTGCTGCCACAAAGAAGAGGGGGGTCAACTTATTCTTCAAAGCACCTGAAGGCAAGACAAGAAACAATGGATGGAATCAAAGAGAAAACCAACTTAGGTTATCTTTCAAATACTGCTCCATTATTGGTCCAGCTGAACCCCAAAGTTCTGAGCTAAACCAGAAATAAGGAGGAAAGGGGAACCCAGCTCTTCTATCTAGCAATGCTGGGCTTTTGCTTCATTTTGGGAAAAATCTCAAATCTATCCAAATATATTGACATTTGCCCAAATCCAAGGAGAGCACCATCCTTAGGATTCTGGTTCTTATTTGAATTAGAGTCAAGTTTCTTTCCCTTTGAGAGATCAGCACTTCCAATAACTTTTCTTTTTAAACTTTGCTGAAAGATGAACACTGGCTCCACACATATTTGAAGCTTCTGCTTTAAAGGTTGTTAGCCAACCTACTTGTAATGATATATTGCCCTGTTAATGTCAAAGATATCACACTATAAAATAGAGGAATATGAAAGCCTATAATTTGCAAAGCCAGTTTACATCTTTATTTGCATCTGTATTTCATGCCCAGAGCTTTCATATTATTACTTTAAGGAAAATGTTTGCATTTTAGCACCAGATAGTAGTAATAATACTTCTTTATTATGTTCTGCAACTTTTTGCTGGGTGATAACGGGAATCTACAGCCATTTCCGTCTTTAAAGGGTTTCAGATTAGGTAAATATTCTCCCAAGATGCTTCCTGTTTTATTTTGTTTTATTTTTTTCAGGGCAATTACTTACTGGTCCCCACATCACACAGTGTTGGTGCCAAAATTTCTTTTTCATCAAATTTGAGTAATGCCTGTTCTGCTAAATGCTAAGCAGGAAATAAATAGAAGCGAACGAGCTGCAGGTTGCAAAATTAATCAAGAAATAAAGTCCAAGCCTAGAAACAAATATATCTATTGTCTATGGGCTTTTTTTATCCTCTTTTCTTTCCCTTTCTCTATTTCTGGACAAACCTCCTATGTGATAGTAATAGAAAAGGATATTTTTTTTTATTTGTTACCAAAGATTTTTGCCTAGGTTCCTATGCAATCAGATTGCAGAGCTTCATTGTTAACAAAACAGAGGCCTTGGCAGCAGGTAAGTCTTCTTGGACCAGCTGACTTGATGCCCTATTCTCTGAATCCCAGGTGTGCGCTAAGAATATACAGAGTCATTTAAACCTGACCCATTTTACTACCTGCTTTGTAGAGAGCAGAGTTCTATTCCTATATGTATAGTTATATTATATTATATTATATTATATTACATTGCATTGCATTGCATTGCATTGCATTATTATATTATATTATTATATTATACTATGTTATACTATACTATACTATACTATACTATACTATACTATACTATACTATACTATACTATACTATACTATACTGTTATAGGTAAATGTGTATTCCTTCATTCATTAAGATTTATATGCCACTGCTATCAAAAAATAACTCTTTAATACTATTCATAATCATTCTAGATGAGGGATTTAAATATTTTTAATCCATTAATAAACACACAGGAATTCAATTTTTCCCAAATCATGGCACATTGAAACATTTTTCTGCATCTAAAGAAGCTATCAGATACAAATCAGGTTTCTCAGATTGTCACCTTACTCATGGTAATTTATTCCTTAGTCATCTTATGTTTGAATTGCTATAATGCAGTGTACATGGGGCTTCCCTTGAAGAACTTTTGAAAACTGCAGTTGGTCCAGAATGCAGCAGTATTGGCAGTTTTCGGCATTTCTCATTACACTCATGTACCACCACTGTTCTATAAGATGTACAGATTTACAATAAGCTTCTGGTTGTAATTCAAGATACTGCTTATAATCTTAAAAAAAATCCTCTGTGGCATTGGGCCAGATTATTCCCAGGACTGCCTTTCTCCTATTGTTTTACTTCTATTGTTGTGGATCCCTGCTGTAAAACAGTGTCATCTTGGACCCCAGAGTCAAGCTTTCTCAGTGGCAGCACCTGCTCTCTGGAATAAGAGCCTCCTATCCTCTGGAATTTGGATGGTTCTAACCTTGTTAGACTTTTGCAAGGTATTGAAGACCTAGCTTTTTCCCATGCATTTGGGGTGAGGTAGATGGGCTCAACTATTCTGATGGTGTGTGAAATTATTTGGGTGTAGGTGTGGATCTGGGATTGGTTTGATGGGTTTGTTTGCTTTAATTTTGTAAGCTGCCTAGAATCACTTGAGTGAGATAGGTGGCTATATATAAATCATATAAATAAATCATAAATAAATTTCTAAAACATCTTCTAATATCTAATTCCTTTTATAAACTGGAATTGTACTGATTGTACTATAAACAAAAAATATGTCATAAGGTCCCTGGATGCCTTTATTTAAATGTTGTTCCTTCCTATAAGTTCCAAATGAGTCACGACTCAGAGAAAGTTGTTCTTTGTTTCTATGAGACATAATTCCTTCCCCTGAAGGTTCAAAATGTGATCCAAAACAATGAAGATAAGATCAGTCAAGATTACATCTTTATTTATTGATGCAAGAGACAAATGAAGACTAATTAGAAAAGTTTTCCGCTACAAGTGGTAGTCTAGTGGCTTGCTTGCTGATTGATTAAAGTTAAAATTCATGGCAATCTCGATCTCTCTCTCTCTCTCTCTCTCTCTCTCTCTCTCTCTCTCTCTCTCTCTTTCTCTCTCTCTCTCTCTCCTCCATTCCTTTACATCTATACTTAAAACATCCAATAATCATTGTCTAGAAGGATTTAAAAAGTAGAGGTGAAAGATATTGATGTAAATAAGATGTAAGTTCCTTCTGTCTTACTTCCTGCCTTTATTTTGCTTACTATTATTCACCTTTTCCACACTTTGCATTACATGCTTACCATGAAGGAGAATAATGTAATAGATATGTCTAACCAATCAATTAGTATGCTGAAATTATGATAGAAATAGTTCAAAGCACCAGGAGAGCATTTGACCCCCTTTGTGTTTTCATCTTTGATAAATAAGTATATCTTTTTATTTTTAGTGCTGCTTTTGTTGATCATATTTTTGTGTATTATTATCATGGATTTAAGTTTTACTAGCAATTGAACACTGACTTTCTCTCAACCAACCTACCTCGCAGGTTTATTAGAAGATATAATGAAAGATAATATAATGTGGGCTACTTGAACTCTTTAGATCACCAAATAAATAAGCATTAACATTTTCATAAAGCTACAAAATTCGCATTGCTTATCCTTAATTCACACATGTTTTTTTTCATCCTAGGTACACATGTTATGGAAGGTTCTGGAAGAATAGTAGTTACTGCGGTAGGGGTAAACTCACAAACTGGAATTATCTTTACTTTACTTGGTGCTGGAGGAGAAGATGAAGAAGAAAAAAAGGAAAAAGAGAAAAAAGACAAGAAAAGTAGGCACTTTTAAAATCTTGTAAATTTATTTTAGACATAATTGCAGATAGATTGTTGTTTATTTATCCTTTATGTAAATTTTGAGTAATATAACTTTAGAATTCACTGATATTCTTCAGCCATTCAAAATAAATTTAAAAACAAAATTAGAATCTTTTCAGTATCTGAATTATTTCAAGCTAATGTTCCAAATTAGCTTCAGCTTTCAATTTGTGAGCCTGTAGAATCAAGTTTTGTTCAAGTGTTCTTAGCAATATCACTAAAGTAAGATGTGTTCAGTGAGACATGTCAGATAATGATAAACATGACAGAATAATTATTTTAAAAGTCTAAAAAATAAATCCTGAAGCATACTTTAACATGTTGTATTCATATTCAATGTGATCGTACCAAGGGATTTATTATACAGTAGTAATGGACAATAATAAAAATTATAGTACAAACCTTTGGGATAACATGAGATTATGAGAAGGCTGCAAAAAAAGAACAAGGACAAAATTGAAGCAAGGACAAAATGAAAATTGTATACTAACACAGTTTTATTAAACTTAACTGGATCAATCAACTGGAGAAGCAGCGAAATTACTATATTACAATTAATCGAATAATAAGGCATTTCCTGTTTTACAAACCAAAATGAATAGACTACAATACCTTGTAATTGGGGTTTGAGCAATATATTTTAGCAATATATCTGAAATCTTGTAGGCTTAATTGCCCTCCACTGAGTTTTCTTATCACTTCTTCAGAAATTCTGTATCTGAACATTTTAATAGGTTTACTACATTAGTTTAAAACCTATACTTATTTTAAACAGAATTAAACATTTTGTTTAATATTGCTTTCGCACATTGTTCATTATTCCTGTAGACCATTATTATATGGTCCAATAAATATTCACATTAGATTGTTGCCACTTATTCTGAAAGAAAATGTTTTTTAGCAAATTAATAGGAATAGATATCTCAGTTACAAAAAAATAAATTATATAAAGTATTTACCAGTTTCTGAAAATGATAATTATTTTTGGTTTTAGGTAAAAAACAAGATGGTGCTGTTGAAAATCGTAACAAAGGTAACAATATTACATATTTTTTAAATTTAAATATATGTTAGAACACCTTTATTACAAATAATCAGAAATGTGTCTAAACTTTCAATTTCTCCAGAATTCTTCATTAGGTTTTTTAAAAAGGGTAAAGTAGCATTTTGAATGAATTCTGTAGAATTCAAAAGCTTGCACACTTTTTCAGGGTATTTCAGTTTGTTCTAATGAAAGTATTAATGTATTAATTTTTCCTAAAAATAACTTCTATTCAAAATGTTCACTGCATCTTAATTTTAAATATTAAAGATGTGATTTATGATAGTCTTAAAATTACAATATGATACTATGATAGTCTTAAAATTACAATATGGGTGAACAGAACTAGTAGAACAATATGTTAAGCGTAATAAAGTATAAGATGCCTAACTTGTTTAACATGCTATTTAATAATGATGAGCAGAACATTTTATTTTTTAGTATTGTGCAGATAAAACTTTGTAAAACATGTAGCACTAGAGACAGTATACTCAGTGCAAAATGGATTGCACAGAGTATTTGTATTTGTAATTTTAGGCAGAGCTATTTGGAGTTGGAATCATTCTAGTTCAAAAGACTTCCAGGATATCCAGCTAGCTTGTTTTAAACTCAAAATTCATGATATTTTGTGCTTAATTTGATTTGAAATGAATTTTTTTACCCATGCCTGCTGGAAACTATGGAAATTTAAACATATGCTTTGGATTGATTGAAGCTTATTTCTCTCAATAAGTGTTAAAGTAGCTCTCCTTAAAACTGTACAAAATTAATCTCATATCTTTTATATATACTCTAGCTTTTCTGGAGCTTATTTAATTGTATTTTTACATTCCCACCTGATCCAATCTTTAATAGGTGAACTGTCTGGCTGTTCTGGCCAATGGTGTTTAGAATTCTTCCTAAAATATAGGTGCCCTGAAATTACCTATACACTGATCAATTCTGTGCCCAAGCCATAAAATTCTGCTATATTCAGACCCAACAATAGAAACAGATTATTCACTCAAGTTAATGAAAATTTGCTATATTCCAAGGTTGTATTTTGTTGTTTTGAAATTATGATCTGTTCCCAAGCCATAATAAATTGTTCATTCAATTGTGTTTTTATGAATTTAGCAAAAGCTCAAGATGGTGCAGCTATGGAAATGCAACCTTTAAAGAGCGAAGATGGTATAGATGGAGATGACAAAAAACGAAATAATGTGCCTAAGAAAGAGAAATCAGTTCTACAAGGAAAGCTCACAAAGCTAGCAGTTCAGATTGGCAAAGCAGGTATGACTCTTCAATTGTTATGTTTCTGGAGAGAATAAAATCATGGATTAGTACTATTGTGATACAGAGAATACAACAGACTAGTTAGAGTAGTTTACTGGTGCTTCTCAAACTAATGCTATTTAGTGTTGCTGACATTTCAATTTGTGCTGATGTTGGTATAGTATAGTTGGACATCAGCTGAAGTTAAAACCTTTGTTTAGGCTTGATTTATAATATTTATAAAATAAATTATTTATAAAACCCTGGAAGCCCAGCTTCTGCTATTCCTTTCCTTTGCTTTGATCACACTATTTGAGTGTTGTCTTAATGATTCTGATTATAATATATTTGAGTTTGCCATCACCATCAGTACTCCTCATAGGTTTCCATAATAGCCATTGTGCTAATTTTAATAAGTATTTTAAGGCATCATAGAACATTTAGAAACCATGTTGGAAGTACGTAATCAAAATATTTTAAGAACATCTTTTCTTTTTTTCGGTACTCAAATCAATGCTCATGGGAAGCATGTTGTTCCAAAGCAGTTGCTATTCAAAAACATGTTATCTTTGTTTATTCTAGAGGTGGCATGATTAGTAGCCATTGACAATGTTTACATTCCATGATTTTCTAAACAGTAGTTTAGAACCATAAAGAGTGCTGTCTATCAATACTTTTGATGGCAGTAAATCAATAATATTAATTATGTGCTGTGTACTTACTGTCTTATTGTCCTTTTCTCTAAATAAAAAAATCTTCAATGTTGTAACCCATGGGAATTACTCTAATCCTTTCATCGGGTTACTTGTCTTTTCTGCTTTTAGTTTCAGCTTTAAAATATACATAATTAGATTTTACTAAATGTAATATAATGGAAGAGTTTGTTAGTTCACTTTACTTTTTCCGATAGCACTTGAAATCTTTTATCTAGTTCCAGCACTATAATTTTAAAATGGCAATGATAAACTGAGGGAAATTCAGAGAAAGCTATCAGTGAAACCTGTGCAGAATTATTAAAGGAACTGGCTACGTTTAGACTACAGAAGATATGACTAAAAAGAATATATGACAGCAGCTTTCAAATATTTGAATGGTTGACACCTAGAAGAGGAAATAGACTTATTCTCTATTGTTTATAAAGCCATAACCATATTTGATGGGTTAAAACTACAAAGAATTGGTGCAGGTTATATGTCGGGAGAAATTTCCTGACTGTACAAATTTATCAGCCAGTAGAACAAACAATCACATGAAAAGGTGAGTTCTTTACTGAATCTTTGAACAGAATCTAAATGGTAATCTGACAAGAGATACTTTACTGAATTTTTCCCTAAGGGGTTATACTAGATTGCCATTAAGGTACCTTCCAATTCTATAAACTGAAGTCTATGAATGCTATTTAAGACTGATATTTATATGACAAATAATTAACTAGGTCTCTTTTCTTCATGAAAGGGTTGCTGATGTCTGCTGTCACAGTCATCATTCTTGTATTATATTTTGTAATTGATACATTCTGGATCCAGAAGCGTCCTTGGCTTTCAGATTGTACACCAATATATATTCAGTATTTTGTGAAATTCTTCATCATTGGTGTTACTGTTTTGGTTGTGGCTGTTCCAGAGGGTCTTCCACTGGCAGTAACTATCTCGCTGGCTTACTCTGTAAAGGTATGAGCAAAAAATGTGGTTTGGTATGTAGTGTTTTAATATGTTTAGTTAAGTATAGGAATTTTTTCCCTGAGGAACTATACTTCAGTGATATTTGTTTGAAGTGGTAATTTAACAGCTTCTTTCATTTATTTTCAAATTTTATATGCCATTTCAATGAAAGACTACAAATGGCTTACAACTTGGGCAGTACAAAAAGCAAGACAATATAGTAGTCAAGCATTGTCAAAAGCAATAGATCAGAATTTAATCTCTGAAAAAAATCGCCACAAACTTTCTCATAAAAATTTGCTAAATAATGTTTATATTGGAAAGAGTAATGTAATTCATCCCCTGAAAACTGCAAAAAAGCATCATTTGAACCACCTTCCTGAATATTAACAGGAAGGATGTATCCACCTTAATGCAGTGTAGGTGGAAGGAACAACAAGAGGATTTCATTGGGTAAAGACAATGTCAGAAAAATGTTATTTCTAAGTAAATGCTCTATTCAACTCTTGAATGGACCGGATTTGCAGCATACCTTCCCTAGCAGTATATATTGGGTAGATTCTCCATGGTGTAACTGGTGTCAAAGGTATTCAAGATCAAGCTGTTTAGAGCTTTATACATAATAGCAAACTTCTTGAATTGATAGACAATGCAACTCCTCCAATAAAGATAGTTAGCAGGCAGGGCAGGCAACTATAGTTTATATTAACTGTAAAACATAGTTATAGTTATAAACTATATTAACATAGTGGTGTCTAGGGCAGCCGCATGTAGACTGGATTCTAGTAGTCCAAGTGAAAAGAACATAAATAACCATTAGTAGTACTCTCTGCTGCAAGAATGATCACAGCTGACACTTCAGCCAAAATTTAGCAAATACTTTCCTGGACACAGCCTCCATCTGCTGCTGTACAAATATAAGAGAACTCCCAGATGGGAAGATCTTTCTGAGGGAACAAAACTAAAGATGGAACAGTTCAGTATGCTACAGTTCAAAGAAAAATGTGCATAAATGACTTTTTGCCTTGCTGAATCCCTAGTGTGGATGTCAGCAACCCGCGGTTCCAGAGCCACATGCGGCTCTTTGGGCCCTCTGCTGCGACTCCCTGTCCCATCACTGGCTGGCCTTGCCCTCCCCTCCCAGTCAGTCCTCGCCTGGCCTGAGAAGGTAAGGGCGACGTTGGGGGATGGAGAAGTGGCTGGGGCTGATTCTCTGGCGCCTCACTCTTGCTGGAGCTTTTTCCGGCCCTTGTTGGTGCTAGACATGCCTCAGTCACTTGGGGAAACATGCAGCCTGCTATCCACCCTGAGACACTGGCCCGAGTCTGCGGCGATCGATGCTGGCCTCACTAACAGGGATGATGGGGTGGGAATGGGATCCTGGAGGAGGGGATGACGGAAAGGGGGACGGACCCACAGCGCCCAGTCACAGCTTTAAGAAGCTCAGAGCAGCGGGAAAAGGGATGGCCCTGCCAAACCTGACACGCCCACCCTGGGGGCAGTGCATGTGTGTGTGCATGCACTGAGGAACGAACACGAGCTGTGGTGGAGGCTTCGGGCGACCTTCCTCCTCCCTTGTCGGGGCCAAGAGAAAGAAGGGGCGGTGTGGGGAAGTGCTCTCCTCTCCCTGCCAAGTGCTGAGCACAAAAGCCCAGCAGGGGTGGGGGCTGGCCAGCAGTCCTATTGGCAAGTAGGATGGTGGAGGTGCCAGTGTCCAGGCAGTGATCAGGGCTGCTCTTCCTCCTCAGCAAGCCAGACCTAGAGGAGTGCACAGAGTTGGCCAAGTGCCGGAGGGTCAGAAGGTGCGGTCCAATATCGCCCCAACATGTGTTTCCAGCACACTCCTCTGTCCCAAAGTGGGATTGTGTGGGGGGAAGGGTAGGAGGGTTTCTAGGAGGAGAATCCCGGCTGGCTTTCCTTTTGGTGTGGAGCAGGGGGGAAACCCAATACTCCCTCCATGGCTTGTCTGCTAATTTCACAGGGCCTTATGCAGCAAAGTGAAATTTAGCGCATCTCCCTGAGCGTCTGAGGCATGCCCAGCACTCTTCACTTTTTCCTGCAGTGGAGTGAGCCCTGACACTTATCCTGCCAAATTTGGCTGAAGGGGCTGAAATGGCCCCAAGACAAGTTTACTGGTGCAGAGGTGCTAAAGCCGCAGCGGAGAATCCCCCATATCTCAGGCTCTTGCAAGGAAATGAATCCTGAAGGGGGAAGAGGCTCGTGGAGGCACTTTCGGGAGGTGTGCAATGTAAAAAGAAACTTTGCCGCCCTCCCCTGTTTCCTAAATATGTGAGTGGGGGGAAGTCATTGATGGCCAGAGTTGTGGCAGGTAAATGTGAGAAGTTTCCAGCAGAGAGGCCAGGACGTGAGTAGTATGTGGGAAGGGACAGGTAGCGAGACTCAGCGACTGGGGTTGATGGGTGAAAAAGAAAGAAGGGCGACCTGCAAATCTAGGAAGGGAGACCAAGAGAGATAGAGAGGAAAAATGAGAGGGACAGAGAGAGAGAGAGAATGAAAGGGAAGGTGAGGGTGAGAGAGATACATAGAGGGGAGAGAGGAGGGGAGAGGGAGGGAAGGAAAGATACAAAGAGAGTGAGAGGGAGGGTGAGGGAGAGATAGAAGGAGAGAGAGGGGAGAAAGACACACAGAGAGAGAGATACAGAGGGAGAGAAGGAGAGATACAGAGAAGGGGCAGGGGGAGGGAGATAGACAGACACAGATACAGGTGCGCTGGCCTAGAGGTGGAGCTCTCACCTCACAATCAGAAGGCTGTGAGTTCAATCCTAGGTAGAAGCTAATATTTGGAATAGATTCTCCTGCTCGAGCAGGGGGTTGGACTAGATGACTTCCAAGGTCCCTTCCAACTCTGTTAGTCTAAGTTCTATGATTGTAGGACTTCTTTCCTATTTGTGTGTGCATTATTCTCATGTTCTCCCTGTTATATTCTGTTGCCGAATATTGCACAGGGAAGAAGTTGTCATAGCAACAAGATTGATGTTAACCTTAATGAAACAAAGAGAATAATATCTGGAACCCTTAAACTGACATAGGACTCAGGGCTCCATGTTCTTTCTAATATTGCCCCTCCTGATCTCAGGAGATAACAACAGACAGTTCGAGAGTAGAATAAGATAAACATACCATTGACTCCTAGACATCTTCCAATACATAAAATATTAGACTCTCTACCTCTCACTAGGCTTAAATCTAGAAAACTAAGTTGGAATAACATATCACAGTTTTATAATCTACATGAAGAATGGTGATTATGATAGGTGACTTTTATTAATCACAATCAAACAGATCACATAGATCCAACAAAACCTCTTCCAGGAATGCATTTGCCCGGAAAAATATGGAGCCACCTAAATAGAATCAGGATATGCCATGCCAGAACTAAGGCAAAACTCTTTAAGTATGGAATAGTTGAGAGCCCTCAATACAACTGTGGTGCACTGGAACAAAATACAGCATGTATAGTTCTGGAATGTCTCCTAAAGAAATTTCAAGTCATCTGGGATGATCTCACCAAGCCACACCAGAAGCAGTTACATCATGGGTCTCCAAACTTCACAACTTTAAGATTTGTGGACTTCAATTCCCGGAATCCCCCCAGCCAATCATGCTGGCTGGGGGATTCTGGAAGTTGAAGTCCACAAGTTTTAAAGTTTCCAAGTTTGGAGACCCTAGATGGTTAGCTTTCTTAGATATTGAATTATAACATTTATCCCATTGCAATTCTATGGCTCCACATTATGGTGATTTTATTATTATTTTATCTTAATTTAATATATTATTTCCTTTATTGTATTCTTTCTTTTTCTTCTCTTTCTTATATATATTTACTGATGCTTTATTTAAACTAAATTTGTATATCAGTGATTTTATGACTTCTGCAAATGCCGTATCCTAAATAAAAATAAATAAAATGCCCTCCCTAAGGAAGTACAGTGGTTCACAAGGTTAGAATGCTGGCCTGACAATTGGCAGGCTTGCATTTGAGACCTGTTGCTGTCATGGGGTGGGATGAGCTCCCGTCACATGCTCCAGCTCCCACCAACCCAGCAGCTTGAAAGCAAGTAACTGCGAGTAGATTAATGGGTACCACTTTGGTGGGCAACTTCAAGGAGACACGAAAGGAGCTCCCAACTGGGCATCCCCTGGCAACGGTGATGTCACTGGCAAATCCTTTCGCCAAAAAGTGCCCATTCTACTCCTTGTTGTTTAACAATACCAACAGTAAAATGTGCAACCACCTCTTGTATTTGTGGGCATTAGCCTTGGACAGGACAGTTTGCTTTCTGTTTCTTGGTGTTTGTCAGTCTGTTTTTACATTCATCTACTAGATTCCATTCTGCATTTCTCTATTTTTCTATCAATGAGATTCAAGGCAATTCCTTATATTCTCTTGAAAATGTGAATGTATGCTCAAGATCATATGGCTATTGGACATGAAATAAAATGTATCAATCTCTCCTTCTTTTGCATCACTAGTTGAGGGCATGATCTGGACAATTGTCATATTAGAGAATTGTCCACAAGATCTGACTGAGAAAAGGTAGCTCAAGTCCTGGAGAAATCAGTTTAAAATGGAAAGAACTAGACTATACAAGTTTTATGTTGCTGGTTCTATTACCCTTGGCTGTATAGGTTTTCCACTGCCTCTGTCAACATAATGTTTCATACAGCTTTGATTTCTTGCAGTTTTTATTACGGTACTTTGGTAGCTGGGAGTGTCATTTTGTTTGCCTCATTTTAACTCTACTGCTCTTCTTGGACCACTGCTAGTTGTTGCTGGTTACAATGATGAAAATGGGTTTGATGTCAACATTTTGCTTGTACAACTAGTTGGGGATGCCGTTTGTTCCTTTTTAAACACTTTCTTCTCCTTCACCCTTTACTCCTCCACTCATGACTGCACTAAGTTTGGATGTAGGCTTAATGCT
>JAOYMU010000283.1:31492106-31502331 GCA_025802295.1 Psammodynastes pulverulentus
GAGGATAGAATGAAATAAATAAATAATGTAATGGTAGAAGTTCTGTGATGTTGAGATCATTGCTTACATTGATTAATTTCTTCTTTCTTTAAAGGTAAAGTGCAAGTTAAAAGCTCAGACATTCAAGTTGGAGACCTCATCATAGTGGAAAAGGTTGACTCCTTTTTTTTGTTAATCAACATTTTAAATGTATCTTTCTGTTCTTTTGTCATGGACATTACCTATCCATTGTTATTTCTAACTGCTCTGTAATCAAGATTAAAACACAAAATTGACAGTATTTTGATGGCAGTCATACATTTTGCAGACTTACTTTGGATTTGCTCTGCATGGCTTTGCGATATCATTCTCTCTCTTCTCTTCACGATAAGAAGAATGATGCCAAATATGGTAGCTGCATATGTTGATTAGAATAGATTTTAAAACAGAATTCAAAAAAATGTACAGCTTAATTCATTCATGGGAATAGAGCTAGGTTAAACTAAACTATTGAATTAATTTAAATTGAATTGAAACTGTTTCCTGGAATGCATATATTATCTATCTATAGTTCTCTTTAATTCTCTGTAAATGAAGCATCTTAAAACTAAGCCCACTAGTGTAACTAACTAGTAAATTACCCCTTCAGTGTGACAATAGGAATAGAAGACAATAAAGCTGCATAACCAAGAAAAATTATGCAAATCTCCCCATCTATAAATGTCAAGTCAATTTTCATTAAAAGAAATATTCCTATGCTTTACTCACATCTACTTCAGGGGATCAAATTTAAACATGAATTCAGGAATTCATACCATCAACAAATCAATTCTGATCAGCAGGACAATTGAAAAATTGAAGATAATTGTTTTGGGTTTTTTACAATTATATGTAAAGCTTCCTTTTATGTTATATATACATTATATAAATTATACATAGAAGTGGCACACAAATTTAATAAAGTAGTATTTAATATAATAATTTCTAATACATTATTTTATATACTAATATTCATCTAAAAATACTTAATTTAATATGTCTCATTTAACTGTTACAATATTAATAGTTTTTGTGAAGAACTCGTAATACGCACACCATTAATAAATACATTTTACACCATTGAATCCAAAGACAAGAAGAAGATACTGCCCAGTCTATCCAGGAGGAGAGAGAGATCTAGCCCTCCTGCCTTTCGAGGCCGATCAGCTCGACCGGGATATACTTCCCCAGGTTACCAAAGGCCCTTCCTATCCTACCAACCCAGACAGGACTACAGAGCAGGACAGACATCCAAGGATAACAATAGAGTGCAGACGCAGGCCAAACGGCCCTTTCGTGGGGGAGGGGGCCGCGGGTCCAGACGATTCCGTTGACGTCAACCAAGTCGTCCTGATTGGTGGCAGACTGGGGTGGTTCTGCGACAGATGGGACGACACAACAACAGACGGCTGGGTGCGGGACACCATCCGGTCGGGCCTCAAATTAGAATTTATAGACCATCCTCCAAGGGTGTTCCTCAGGTGCCCCATTTCTACAAATCCCCGCAGACGTCAGCTCATACAAGAAGCCATTCTCCATCTGACCGCGAACCATGCCATAGAGTTGGTTCCCCCAGAATTTCATGGCACCGGTTTTTATTCGATGCTATTTATAATCCCCAAGGCATCGGGCGGCTGGAGAGCTATTTTGAACCTGCGGGGGCTCAACAAATTCCTAAGATACCGGAGATTCAAAATGCATTCCCTGACCTCCATTCTCAAGGGGATCAGGGAAAAGGATTTCCTAACTTCCATAGATCTCACCGAAGCCTACCTTCACATCCCCATTCATCCATCTCACCGTAGGTTCCTCAGATTTTACTACACAGGCCAGCATTTCCAATACCGGGCACTGCCATTTGGACTCGCATCGGCCCCCAGAACCTTCACAAAGGTGCTGGCGGCCCTAGCAGCATTTCTCCGCTCTATTCCGATAAGACTCCAATGTTACTTGTACGACATTCTCATTCAGTCGTCCTCTGTAAGCCAAGCAGCTTGGGATCTGCACACCACGATCCAGGTGCTAGAAGAACACGGCTTCTCCATCAACAGAGCGAAGAGTTCTTTCATTCCCTCCAGAAGATTACAACATCTGGGGGCAATCATAGACACGCTATCCCTCAAAGTTTTCCTGTCGCCAGAACGGCTGAGGGACATCCAATCCTGGATTCTAGAGCTAAGAAGGACAAAGGTGGTGTCTTTAGAGTCACTAACCCAGTTGCTGGGGAAGCTCATATCCTGTCTAGGGATAGTCCCTTGGGCCAGACTGCATACTCGAGAGCTTCAGTGGTTCCTGCTACCGTTTCAAAAGGCAGGAAGGATCCGTTCATCCGGATGGGTGTCCCTACCGGCCAAGGTTCGCAACTCCCTCGGTTGGTGGCTATCCGGAGCAGTGGAGTTGGGGAGCGCATTCAATGAGCCGGAGTGCCTAACCATCATGACAGACGCCAGTCTCCTCGGATGGGGGGCACACTGCCGGACTCTGGTGGCCCAAGGCGAGTGGTCACCAGAGGAGAGAAGGAAGAATATCAATTGGCTGGAACTTCGCGCCATCCTACTGGCACTCAAGAGCTTCTCGCAGGAAGTCGAGGACTCCCACGTCCTCATACTCACAGACAACGTGGCAGCCAAGGCCCACGTCAATCGACTGGGGGGCACGCGGTCCAGATGACTAATGATGGAGGCACAGCGCCTAGGCAGCTGGGCAGAGAAACATCTGAAGTCGATAAAGGCAGACCACATATCTGGTTCGCTGAACACCCAGGCCGACTGGTTAAGCAGATCCCGGATCGATCAGGCGGAGTGGAAATTAGACTCGTCATCATTCAATCTACTATTGGCCCTGTTCGGTTTGCCGGAGGTAGACCTCTTCGCTACTCCAGCCAATGCCCAGGTGCCACGCTTCTTTTCCCAGTATCCGGCTTTGGGAGCAGAAGGAGTGGACGCACTGAGGAGTCAATGGCCACGGGGGCTTCTGTACGCCTTTCCCCCGAGCCCACTGTTACCAGTAGTGATAAGGAAACTGTTGAAACAAAAGGTGACCCTATTACTGGTGGCCCCGTACTGGCCCAGGTGACGCTGGTTTGCTGACCTCCTCAGCCTCTCAGTAGCCAGGCCAGTGAGATTACCGGAGAACAAGGTAGTTCTCAGTCAGGGACCAATCAGACATCCCAACCCTCAGTGGTTACAGCTGACAGGATGGCTGTTGAACGCAGAAGATTGAGAGAGGGAGGCTTCCCGGAGGATGTAATAAACACTATCATGGCGGCCAGACGCCCTTCCACGAGTAGGATTTACAACGCTATCTGGAAGACCTTTTGGGAGTGGTGTAGAAAGTCTGGCCACGACAGTCAGAATCTATCGGTAGCTAGTCTACTCAAGTTTCTTCAGGAGGGGTTTGATAAGGGCCTTACCCCCAATACGCTCAGGAGGCAGGTGGCTGCCTTGGTCTCGGTGCTGTCTTGTGAGGGGGCCGACTACTTGTCCAGATTACCTGTAATCAGGAGTTTTCTAAAATGGGCCACTAACCTCAAGCCTCCGGCCATACACAGATACCCGTCCTGGGACTTATCTCTCGTATTCCAGGCCATGACTCGACCTCCCTTCGAACTACTAAGGTCGGTGCCCTTGCAGATCTTGACGTACAAAGTGTTATTCTTGGTGGCAATCACTTCAGCCAGAAGGGTTTGGGAGTTGGCGGCGCTTTCTATGCGACCAGACTTGTGTATTTTCCATCAGGACAGGGTGGTCCTGAGGTTGGACCCTACGTTTATACCCAAGGTAAATACGATGTTTCATAGGGCACAGGAGTTGATTTTGCCCAATTTTTGTCTGGACCCTTCTCACCCCAGAGAAAGGTTATGGCACAATCTGGATGTGAGACGCGCTCTGCGCATATACCTCAAAAGAACGGTGGAATTCAGGAAGACGGAGGCCTTCTTTGTGGCCTTCCGGGGCGCTGCAAAGGGCCGGAAGGTCACTCCCTCGACCATTGGAAGGTGGCTTCGTGCAGCAATCGCCAGGGCCTATGAAAGCGGGGCCCTGCCCTGCCCGGAAGGGGTCACTGCGCATTCGATGAGTGCAGTGACGACAGCGGCATGGGCGTCGCAGGCTTCGGCGGAGGAGATTTGTCGGGCGGCGACGTGGTCTTCAACAACACCTTTCATTCGCATTATCGGCTGGACTTCTTTGCCTCAGCGGATGCGGCGTTTGGGCGTAGAGTTCTTCAGGCAGTGGTACCGAGGACCGGGGAACTGGACCAGCCGGAGATCCGCCCGTCGAAGAATTGAGCTTGGGTATGTCCCACGCTTCTCTGGAGCCCATCGCCCATCACACTGGAGAAAGGGCATTGGTCCTACCTGATATGCTCCTTCTCTGTGTGGGCGATGGGATTCAGGCCCACCCTGGGGCCGGCTGGTCCGGGGTGCAACTGAGGACATCGAGGTGGCCTTCGCAACGACATCGCTGAAACTGGGATGATTGACAGGGGGCCGTCCTCAGTTTTCAAACTCTGTCTTATAGAGCTAGGAAGGAAGAGTCAACCCACACTTCTCTGGATCCCATCGGCCACACAGAGAAGGAGCATATCAGGTAGGACCAATGCCCCTTTTCCATGGAAAAGTATCCTTTCAGCTAAATTAAGTGTAAGTTCTTAAAACTTTCTAAAGTCTAAACTAATCATCTTTTTGCTGTATATTCAACAAAATGGTACAAATGTAAACTTGCAGTTATACTTTTATTAGAGGTTTGAAGAACACTCACCTAGTATTTGATGACCTGTGGCTGGGCATGGAAGCAACATAGCCGGAATGAAGGCTTAACTCCCCTTTATTGCTCCAACTTTTCCCCCCAAAGTCCCACCCGTCACTGAAACAAAGTTCTAAACACGTACCTCCAATAGTTCCTGGCTGCTATTAGTCCAGAGCAGCAGCACAGTTCTGAGAGCAGCCACAGTTCAGGGAATTTGGTTCCAAGGAGTCATCGTCACAGGAAGAGTTCACTGGGACTGCAGCACAACCAGAGCAGTGAACTTGCACATAGCCAGGGCAAGGCAAGCAAAGTATTAAGACGCTGGTAACAACATGTGAGACTGGAAAAAGGCAATGCTTGTTTCCTACAAGTTCCCCACAGTGTCTCTTTAAATCTCATTCCCTAGGTGAGCCTTGTGAAGAGGGGTGGGGCACCCTTCTCCTGAGTCATCGGGTCACTCTGCGCTGATCCCACTTCCTCTCCATTCTCCATGCTCGGGGATTGGAGGGAGGTAATTGCTTGTCGCCGGAGCTCCGTCTATCCACTGCTCGCCCCCTCTTCCCCCTTGGCTTGATCATCCTGCACCCTCTCTCCTTCACTGACAACCCTTCCCAGGCCCTGAAACTGCTTCCTCCTGCTCCTCCAATCATTCCTCCGTCACCCTAGCAATGTCTCATCATCCTCGTTGGACCCAAGCTCCAATGGGCCATGACACAGTGATTTCAATAAAACTTGACCATCTGAAGTTTCCCAATCTTTAAGAAACAGCCCCCAAAAATCCAAAGTGTTAAAAAGTTGAATCTTAATGATTATATAGACAACAAATATAGACGACATTAGTGACTATAATAATAATGATGGAATCCTGCAATTCCCAGTCAGTTGCAAAACACTGAAAAAAATGCAATTCCTGCCACATGATCACAAAAAACTGGATGTCCAGAGTACATATGAGTATTCTAAAAAATATATTCTTTTTTCCAGAGAGACTTCAGTAGCCTGAATCCCACATTATTTAGCAAGAGTGTTTTCTCATTATAGAGGGATGTCAGGTTGCCACAGTTGCTCAACGGAAACTCTGGTGCTTTTATGTTGTTCTTAAAAGGCTTCCAATTAGGAGAATGTATTTTAATTAACAAGAATCTTCTAGAACATATAAGTAGGATTCTTTTTGTCATGTAATTCTTAAAACTGTACTTGCTTAAAATTTCATAGTCCGATCTACCGAAGTAGCATTATTTTTTTCTTTTCCTTATTGTACACAGGGACACTTATAAAGAATGTTGATATATTAACTAATCCTGTAATCGTCATAAACAGGCAATAACTTTAAACATAAAGAACCATGTATAATTTTTCTATAAATATTTCACCAACTCTAAATTAATTCAACCTAAAAGTCATTAGAATAATTATAATCTTGTTTTGAGTCTTTTCCTAGATAAATCATAAAAGTAATTTGTTGCTGGCATTAAAGCCCTCCAAAAACAATTACTTTAATTATTTAAAAGCTCATGGATTTAATTATTTCATCTCATGGGTTGCTATTTATAGGGCTTCATTTTGTAACATGTAAAGGAATGGACAATGCCTTTTCAAAATTTATGTCTGGTAGATTATGTCTGGTAGGTTTTTTCTTTTGTGCTATTTTGTCTCATGAGAACTTAGGCATATTTAATTGATGAATCAAATCAATCAATCCAAACTCATACAGTTTAATGATTAATGATAAAATAATATATAATATATATTTTATATATATATTATTTTATATTTTATAAATTCTAGTGATTTTGCAGGTCTTACCTGAAAATAAATGAATATACCAGGGATTGATAATATTTTTTCTTTTTGATGATATATGTCATATTATGCTGGCAGTAAAGCAGCTGACTTTTAGTTGCATCATTTTTTCAAGTTTTGTTTTTTAAAAGACAAGAGAAAACAAAACTGGTTTCTTAAGTTCTAATAATATTCAATGAGCCTATTTTGCATCTTAAAAGAGCCCCATTCAAAAAATCCAAAAGAACCCATCTCCTGCAAACGAGCTTCATCACCAAATATTCAAAGTCTAAAATACAAATAAATTAAAAGTTGTATTTTCTAATAAATTACATTTAGGTTACCCTCCTTAAATCTTTTGAAAACAGCAAGCCACAATAAAGAACCATAACTTAACTATCTTTATTAATAGTAGACACAATCTTTGGAGTTCCACTCTGCACATAAATAAATAAATAAATAAATCAATCAATCAATCAATCAATCAATCAATCAATCAATCAATCTGCCCAGAGATTTTGAGGACAATTAAAAATCGTTGCAGGAGAAGATTAGGGAATTGCCTCTTTGGACAAAGCTTACTGTTTGAAAGGATTAGAATGGAGTATTTTATAAAGTGTTAATGGGTATGTGGATGTCTGTAACCCTGAGCTGTGCATTTGTCTAATTTTTTTAGAAGTCAAAGATATAATGCTCCTATGATGCTCAAATCAAGTACTTTGACCTTTAAAAAGTGAACAGTTAATAGGTTACTAAGGCTTAACTTTTGTTTCTACTTTCAAAATGTGTCAGAGTTTGAATATTAATGACATTGTTTCTTGTGGTCTAATTAGGTAAATAAAAATCTTCAGAAACCTGCAAGAGCAATCAAGCTATTAGGAAAAGGAAATGAGCAGCCTGTTACACAGAACATATTGTACCTTTCAAATATTAACCATTGTTAATTGTCTATTGCCCCAGACAGAGTGACTACAAGCCACCACATGAGAAATGAACTTGGCCCACAAAGAAACAACCGTTTCAACAAGTCCTTCATATACGGAAAAAAATGTTTTCCTGCCGAAAAAGCCTCTCATTAACATTTTCTTGTACGGTAGCAAAGGGGCATTGAGAAAAATCTTATTATGATGACACACATTCTCCTCCCCCTCAATTTCTCCGCAAAGAATTCTTTATGGCATGTCTATTCTGTTACTTTTCTGTGGTGTAAACACCATTGTCCTTAAATATGTAACCACCTACCCATACCAAGTATTGCTAGAACAAATAAGAGGAATGTGTTTCCTTATCAAAATAGCAAATATACATCCTTTGAGATATCAGAATCCTAAGCACTGACTTATACTGAACAACACAATTTAATTCAACATTTAGAGAGTCAGTCATGCACACATAAATGTATAGCAATGGAGGAAAACATTAGAGCTAACATGCCTGATGATGAAATAATCAGTGGTGCTGATATTACGTAGTCCAAAGTGAAAGTATCTAAATCAGTGCTTCATAAAAAAATGATTTTTAAAAAATCAAATGAAAGAACTAAAATCTTGAGACAAATTATACCCCTAAAAATGTTACAGGTCATAAAGCAAGCTGCATTTTAAAGAAATTATAGCCATAAATATGTAACTGGTAATTCTATTTATGGTTTAAGTGAATTTACAAAGATAGACATTGGGCCTAACATTTAATCTTTGGGGGATTGTGCACAGATGCCCCATTTTGAGAAAGATATTGTAAGGCTAGAAACGTGTAAGAAGCGAACAACCAGAATCATAACAGAGCCATCTCTTAAAATAAAGTGACCAGATTTAAGCTTTACCAAAGCGGTAAAGTGACCAGACATCCCGCTTTACCAAAGCCGGTAAAGCGGGACTCCATTGACTGGGGGAGGGGGGAGCACGCATGCACAGAAGAGTGGGGGAGAGCGCATGCGTGCATACGCAGAATGGTGTGGGGAAGTGCATGCACATGCGCAGAAGCGGGGAAAGTGTGCGCATGCGCAGAAGGGTAGAGGAGGTTTTTTTAAAAAAATTTTTTTTAAAAAAATCGGGACTTTTTAAAAACACCGCGGGATGCAGGACAAATTGCTGAAAAGCGGGACTGTCCCGCCAAAAGCGGGACGTCTGGTCACCTCACCAGGCATTAAGGTGAGAAGGGTAGGATTATGCTAATGAATTCTTAATGTATTTTCAGTCCATGTACCTTAATCATTAGGGGCTATTTTTTGAGTAAACGTGTTTAAGATAATGGTTCTCCTATTTAGTAGCCCAGATAATTGATAACTAAACCACTCTGTGGACTCTAGAGAAAATTAATAAATTCTCACTATAGTGTTTTTAGCACAAAGGAAAGAGCAGTTGTAATTTTAATTTAACCCATTAAAAAAACATTTTTCCTATTATGGATAGTTTATCGTCCCTTGAGTCAATGTGACTGTACTCTTCTGGATGGTCTCTAAATTTCTTTAGATAAAGGTCAAATGATTATTTGTTATTTGCAGAAAAGGTCACTATAACACTATAATATTCAAACAGTGTGACAACTGAAATGAACTCACCAGAATTTCCCCCTTTTAAATAGCTCTGATTCTTCCTCTGCTATAGAAGAAAAATTAAATCTCTCATTCCACTCTCAAAAAAGCAAAGTAGTAAAGTGTTATAGTCTGTGGGACTAGAGTAAAGTGTTATACTCTATGGGAGCCACAGAGAACTAGGAAAAAGATATAAGAGAGGATAACCATATGCGTTTCTTGGCTAGCTTGCAATGACATCAATGCAAGAATACAACCTATTCCTCATGTGAAGCTGATAAAGAATTATCTTCATTTTTTTAATAATGACTGAGGGAAGTTGCAGGGAGGGAGGTTTCTGCCTAACACTTAGTGTATACAGTATGTTGTACTAAAAACTATCTTCATTGCTACCTATCAGAAATCTCGATGGAATGCATGATGTTTCTAACACAAGAAAGTGGTGTTGAAAATACTTTGTATATATTTAAAGTAGTTAGTTGGAATGAAAATGGACTTAGATCTTAAAGACAAATCAACAGCAAGATGGAAAAATTACAACAGTTAACTGACTGATAGACCTTTCTGCTCTGATTGTTATGGTCCCATTAAGAACACTCTAGAAATATTAAAATATTTTCCTTGTATTTACTTACCTTTCCTTGTTGTTTCTCTAAACTATATTTTGCAAACCATCAATATATAATCTGTGCTGTAAATTTCAACATTGTTAATTCAAGGTTCTCAGATAAAAACATATTAAAAGGTTCAAAATTGGAAGATATTATGAACATATACCGTACTTTTCAGATTATAAAATGCACTTTTTCCACCCCCAAAAGTGGGTGAAAATTTGGGAACGTCTTATACACCAAATGTTGCAGAAGCCCTGCCCACCAGCAATTTTTCTCCTTGCAGTAATCAGCAAAAAGCCTGTTTCAGCTTCATCACAGTCTAATTACCACAAGCAGCTGATGGTCATTTGGATCGGACTCCGAACATCCACTCTTTCAGACTGCAGGGATTGCCATTAGGCTATAGCAATCCCTGCAGCCTGAAACAGTTGAGCCACGTGCTAATTAGCCTGTGCTGGGACAGTGAAACTGAACCAGTCTGTTTCTGCTTGCTGCAAGGAGGCAAATTGCTGGGAGGCAGAAGCCGGGGT
>JAOYMU010000283.1:31651657-31665426 GCA_025802295.1 Psammodynastes pulverulentus
CCTTTTTGCATTTTTGCAATGAAGCATTGTTATATTGGCATTTTATTTGCTTTTGACAGAAGCCACACACAATGATCTTAGGGGGTGGATTAAAAAAAGGCAAGAGGATGGTTGTGGCAGGACTGGTATCATGCTTCTTATGTGTGTAAATTAATATCAAACCCATGTACAAAAGACTGAGACTTTGATTTCACTGCCACAACTGCCATCCTGGATTTTATTATCTTCCCCACCTTGTATCACAGACCATTTACAAGGTTGACATTTTCACTGAATGAAGAACCTCAATTCAAAGATCCCTGTCCTAATCAGATACTGTTAGCTCAGAACCTTTTAATGTATATTTGAAATTTGGGGGTGGCAGAGGTATGTTTTTGGAGATAATCTGTTTTGCTTTGCATTGGCTTACAATTAACTGTGGTTGCTGTTTTAAAGTCTGCTCTCCCACCCATGTTTTTGGAACACTTCACAATCCTGTTTTGATTGCATTACCGCGAGCAATTTAATAACATCAGTAAACTTGGCTATCTCATTGCTCAACATTAACTCTATATAGACTATTTAGAAATTGTATCTGTGTTAAAATATTTAAGTCCTTTAAGTGTCCTTCTGTGGATACTGTTAAATTGGACAGTTTATTTATTTTGAATTTTTATTAGATTTATAACTTCATCTATTGTTTACCTTTATTCTCTTTGTTCATCTGATTCCTCTCCTGAAAAAGACAATGCTAGTGTAGGCATGTATCCTGTATACTCAGCAGTGAAGAAGCAATAACTTGCAGTTCTCTATAAATTTCCCAGTAATTTCCAGTAATTTCCAGAGGCTCAATAGCCTTCCTAAACTAGTTCCCTGATTTAAACATACTTTCTTTCTACTTTTTCTCTGTCTTAAATGTTTTTACCGTATGCTTCTCCAAGTCTTTTATGCTTGCCTCCCCCAATTTCTTGCCTCTAAATGATTGCTTGCCTCCAATAGTTTTGCTGATCCTGCTTGTTAATCTCTCTGATGTCCTCTCCAACTTTGGGCCACCTTTTCTAATGTGGCGTATATATTCTACCAGAGCAATTTTAAATAATCTCTAAGCTTTTGAAAAGATTTGACCTTCTTGACTCCCACTTTCAACTTTCTTTTTCCAATCCTCTCATTTTTTTGGGAAGTTTGCTCTTTTGAAGTCAAGAGTAATTATGTTTGACTTTGAATTGTGTAGGCTAGCAAAGAAATGTTTGCACAGTAGAAGTTAGGACATTCATATAAAGCTCTCAGCCATCTCATAAATCAGGTAAGGCAAGAAACCTATTCTCCACCCATGAAAATTTCAATGAGATGTTATCCTTGGAAAAAAAAAATAGTTTGAACCAATTTGTTTTTCTCCATATTGACAAAAGTATGGGGAGAAGGGGGAAAATAAAACCTTCACAAAAACATGCAGTATGACTTTCAAAATTGCAGGATGAACCATCCATGCAGGACTTAGGAGGATCTTTATTTTTTAAAAGTTTCCAGGTATAAAAACAGGCATATTCAATAGCATCAAAGAACATGAAAGACAATCCAAATAGGAGAACTGTACATGAGATTTTCCTTCAGATACTTTCCAGAACATATGCACAAACGTAGAAGAAAGCATTTCATCTATAGTTTAATTATTGGATAAGATTAATAATTAATCAAATATAGAAAATTGCCTAAAGAAAGCATCGGAAACCAAAAAGTTTCTTGGGAAGAAAAGGCTTGTGAGCTAAAATAAAAGGCTTCTACCTTATTCTAAGTTTGACCTTGATATCTACTGACACTGTATTAGTGGATCTCCAAACCAGTAGCACTATAACACCGGGGTGTTAAAATAATAAATTCCTTGTTAAATTTTTAGAAAGGCAAGCCTCTGGAATTGATAGAAAAGTTGTTTAAAAAGCTGCTGTACAGATAATTCCAGTTATTGGGAGAATGGGTTTTATCTATATAAACCTATCCCAGGGATATACACTGAGAACGAAATTCATCCAAGATTATTTAACAATTTGGGAGAGAAGATTGGTGTTATTTCAAATTATCTGATGATCACAAATATCTGTCAAACATAAGGTATGAATAATAAAGTGACTTATATATTAGAAAAAGTTTAAAATGGACTTATTTCACTCTATGAAATGGGCAATATAGTCCATCTGTCTTGCATTTGATTAAGATAGGCTTCGTAATAATTTACTATACATTGTAAATGGATTAATTATTTGATTGTGTGAATAGTATGATAGGTTGAATTTACTGCAATCTTTGAATAGTATTTAAGGATGTTTTAATGTGATAAAAGTATATATTCAGAAAAAAAGAGAACAATGCCTTTTGCCTTCATTAATTATTTAATATAACTATCATGGATCTAAGATTTTAAGAGAGTAATTTCAAAGGAATTTTGGCAATGTGTTTACAAAAATTCCAACTGCGTCTATATACAGTTAAACCAATGGCTTAACTAAAACCAAGAAAAAGTTAATTTGAATACAGAATATTTGCTTTTATATATTCAAGTTATAGAAAGTTGTCAGAAATACTATATGGCATGCATATAACTGGATATACTAGCAGTATCAGCAGGCGAAACAACGTGATTTCAATTATAATTTGAACTTTGAAGGCATAAGATTTTATTTTAAGTTATTTTAAGATTTGATAAATTGATTAAAGATTCAGCTATATGCTTGCAAAATATTTGCAGCAGCTTTGTATTTTGGCAAATTGAAATACAAATGATAGGAATAATATGCCTTTTAGAGGTCATTATTCCTTCAAAAAGGGACGCAGTGGCTCAGTGGCTAAGACGCTGAGCTTGTCGATCGAAAGGTTGGCAGTTCAGTGGTTCAAATCCCTAGTGCCGCATAACAGGGTGAGCTCCTGTTACTTATCCAAGCTTCTGCCAATCTAGCAGTTTGAAAGCACGTAAAAAATGCAAGTAGAAAAATAGGGACCACCTTTGGTGGGAAGGCAACAGCTTTCCATGCGCCTTTGGCATTTAGTCATGCTGGCCACATGACCATGGAGACATCTTCAGGCAGTGCTGGCTCTTCAGCTTTGAAATGCCGAGCACCGCCCCCTAGAGTGGGGAATGACTAGTACATATGCGAGGGGAACCTTTACCTTTATCCCTTCAAAATTTAAGCCATATACTTTCAAGGGTTGCAGTACTTAATATATTTTTACAACCTTGTGTCTGCTTCCTTTAAGAAAGAGGCAGTTATTATTTCATTTCATTAAATTAATTAATTTAATGGGTTCTCAGCAACTTACAAAATATAATACTAAATTAGAAAAAAACACTTTCTTCAATCGTGTGTTGTAATGGCTTGACAAAGGTACTGATATGGTTGATTAGCAAATGTAGCCCCTTAAGGAAAGGATGAATTTTATGCTCCTTGTGCAACATTTTAAAAAGTGCAAAAAGTCTCACTACTGTGATACTAGTATTTCATATTATTTCACACAGAGAAAGAGAAGGTGGGAGACCTATTTAAATCTAACAGCATGCACAATTTCTCGGAGTCAGACTCACACATTGAATAAGTCCCTCTTTGCTCTCCCTTCCATTAGAAAAAAGCTGGCTAAAAATAATAGAAGGAGAGCTGAAGAATAATATTCCAAATATACTAAGAGTCATGGTTTTTGAATTTAAAATTCTTCATTGGATGGCTGCTCATGTCAATATCAGAAAAATGCATCACACAAAGAACTCAGCCATCCTCAACTTTGTCCCTACATGGAAAGAAGCTTCAATAATGTTTGAGATTCTGCCAGGCCAGATAATCCATCAAAACTGAATTGCTTTGAATCTCTCCTAAAATATTCAAAGACACCTGATTTGATTCAAAGCTTCAAATCAATTTGAAGGTTTGATTGAAATGGTGATTCAATTCTATATTTTTCACAGAGAATCACCCATTCAAAACATCTACAGAGTCTTAGAATATAAGCAGTGGTGGGATTCAAATAATATAACAACAGTTCTCTGCCCTAATGACCAGCGGGGTAGCCGTGGCTGGGTGATCATGTGACTGTGTGGAGCTCAGGCAACAGTAAGTCTGGGCATAGTGTTATAAGGGTTAACCGAGAGGCAGTTTCTCTAAGCAGGGTAATAAAGATTAGGCTAGAAACAGCACCAGAATGTTTCCTTCCTGCCTTCCTTACAGGATTAGCCCTGTAAAGTGAAAAAAAACCAAAAGAGATTTCTTCCAACAACCAGTTCGCCAAACTGCTTAGAAAGTTAACAACCGATTCTTGTGAATAGGTGCGAACTTGTTGAATTCCACCACTGCCATGAAAAGTGTAGGAGGGGCTGATCCTATCTTGGTGTGGCCACATCAGAGTCACAGAATTTCACAGAAGCCACTGAACTACCGAATGGAATTAGTTCTTTCTGCTTTTATGTTTAGATGACCGCCCATCTCACAAAAGCAACTCTGGGCTGCAGAGTGTCAATATAATAATAAAAAATTAAAATGAAAAATACAAATATACAGGATTAAAATAAACAAAGGACAGCCACCTTCAACAATAATAAACAATATTTCATAGGCTCACCTAATTTCCTGAGCACAATCTCTGAGAAAACAGTCCGTTCTTCAGGGGGCTAGTAGGTCTTTGTTTTTAGAAATGTAATCAAGATACATCTCCTCAATTGAGTTTTTAAATGGCTTAAGTTGCAGTTTTAACACTGCTTTTTGAATTTTAAGTCTGCCCATATTAATAATTTCTTCCTTAGGAAAGTCATGGTACCTATTCTCAAACAACTTGTTTTTTTAGATGTGCAGTGAAACATGTCCTCTCCTCTCCTTGCTGTGGTTTTTCTCCTGCTGCCTGCTTGCATTTTATCTGTGATAAAATGTTCTGCTTTTATTGCTTAGTTGATTTTCTGTGATTGGCAGCCATTTTCGACCAGATCTCCTATGTCAATTCGCATAGCATCTGTAGCCATAACAGTCTGAGCAAAGCAGAATGATTAGGAGAAAAAATATGTTGCTGTTGTCATTTTTTATGGAAATGAATTCTTAATTCAATGTTTTACAAATATTGAATACAGAAGAGTTTAGAATAGCTGCATAAGTAGAAGCTGAACATAATTCTGCAGATAAAATAAAATACTATTCAGATTTTTAGAAATTCTGCATTTTGTTATAGATATACAAAAAGGGAAAGTGAGAAAGAAGACTGAAAAATCAATTCCCAGTTTTTCAAGATTACCTCCCTAATAGAGTATGTGATATAAAAATAGACAAACATGATAAGCTATTAAAATCAATCAAACAAAACAAAAATGAAAAGCCATTCCTTACTTATAACCTTCAGATATATTTGGACAAGAGATTTGTTTTAACTCCAGCCAGTCTAGCCATTACCATACTAGCTTAGAGTAGTGCAAATTGTCAAAATACTGTATATCTGAAGGCTTCCAGATTGCAAATGGATAATTTATACATTCAAAGTAATTTAGTGTGTACGTTTTCTCCTTGTTTATCATTTTTGGGCTGTGGGTGGCACGGAGATGTTAAGAGTATTTCATTCTTGAAGAAATTACATTGGAAATGGACATTTAAAGAATAACAATTCAGATTATGCTGTTCCTGCCAGGCTGATTTTCTGCACGGGCAATGGAATTGTTTTCCTGTGGAAGTCATATTCTCAGCCCTTCTACCTACTCCACCCATTTCATTCCACTCCATTACACATATTAGAGTCCAAGAAACATTTAAATTCTTGATTTTTCTAAAACCTTGGACAGCTATTCATACTGTGTTTTTCTAAAGCTTGGACAGCTAAGATCCTCTATTATATTGTGCATGTATATGCATGTGTGTGAACTGTATATGTGTGGGTGAGTGTATATTTCTCCCAGTATTTACATGCTGAAGAAAAGGTCAGCAGGCCCCAAGTATTTGCCAGCATTGAATCACAAGTTGTTAGGATAAGTACGGTTTCACACACATTTTTCTGAGCTTCCACCACCTTCCCCTGCAAAGAAATAGGCTGGCAGTCAGAGGAGTACAGATTGCTTGAAGAACTCTGTACAACTGAAAAGGTCACTCTGGGTTTGTTGCTAGAGATAAGGTCTCTCCTCTCTTTCTCTTCTTTGCTGACTCAGAAGTAAGAACCCAGAAGCGGCGCTAAATCTTAAAGAGTTCTCAGAGTAGATGCTAAGTGAATAAGTTTGTTCTAAAAAGGGAAACTTTGAGTTGGGAAAACTTGCAAATTTGTTCATTTATTTTTTAAAAAATTATATAGCTGCCCATCTTTTTTTCTCATATATGCTTAAAATTAAATAAATAAAAATCTTATATCGAACTCTGAGCAGCTCCCAGATTGGAGCCCAGGACTGTTACTGGATAAAGTTTCTATTGTTATTATTATTATGCCAACCATGATGTCCACAGTCTATGGTAGAAAATAGATTCAAGGAGAATCAAGTCTTCTTTTTAAATTTTCCAATTCCAGATCAGCATTTCAAGCCTGCAGTGATTAAAACTTTTGTATGGACACATCTTGGAAACATCATGGATGTAGTTCCCTTTTGCAGATTTTGCAACTGCAGAAGCCCAGACAACATTTGTTTCCATATTTTCCTCCCCCTAATAGTCCTTCACTTACAACCATCATTGAGCCCAACATTTCTGTTGCTAAGCGAACAGGTAAGCGAATTTTGCCCCATTTTATAACTTTTCTCACCACTGTTGTTAAATGAATCACTGTAGATGTTAACTTAAATAACACATTTGTTAAGCGAATCTGGCTTCCCCATTGACTTTGCTTGTCAGAGCACAAAAAGTAATCATATGATCCAGGGACACTGCAACTGTCATGAATATGAACCAGTCACTGAGCATCTGAATTTTGATCACGTGACCATGGGGATGCTGCAACAGTTGTAAGTATGAAAAATGGTCATAACTCACTTATATGCTGTTTTAACTTTGTACGGTCACTTCAAAGTTACAACAATGCATAAGCACACTAACACATATGTTCTAAGTTGAGGACTACTTGTATTCAGGGGTGGGCTTCTGGGAGTTCGCAGGAGTTCGGGAGAACCTCTAGCTAAGATTCTATGCAGTTCGGAAAACCCCCAAGTCCCACTCCTGGCTGGCCCCGCCCACCCCTCCCCTCCTCTCCCAGGAGTCTCCATGTGACCTGTTTTGGATGCAGGTAAGTGCAGGGCATACGTGGAGGCTCGGGGAGGGTGAAGAATGGGCCTCCTGGAAGTATGGGAAGGCCAGAAATGGGCCCGTTTCTGTTAGATCGGGTGGTAGGAAGAGGCAGGACACGAGTGAACGGTAGAACAGTCTTTATTCAGTTCTGTAACACACGCACCAAAGATCCAGCTAGGGCTGGCTTATATAGCCAGTGCTGTCCTGGTCGGCAGCCACTGACAGCTCTTTATTTTTCCCGCCTTGTGAACTAACCAATGAGCGGCGTCCTCTTCGGCACCGCTCATTTGCATTCAACTAGATACATAACACTTTGTGAACTAACCAATGAGCGGCGTACTCTTCGGCGCCGCTCATTTGCATGTTATTCCACTAGATACATAACACTTATCCTGGCACTAAGTAACCTGGCAGTCAGAATCCATATTAATGAAACAGTATGATGGGTTAATGCTAGAAAGTCACTAGAACCCACAGCCATGCAAGTCTTTCAGAATTGAGCTGTAACCAGAATTTCCCAATCCAGATCTGCACAGCTTCCAGGCACTGGGCAACCACTTGGCCAGCCCAAAGGCCAAGATGTACAACTGAGTATCATAATTATATTTATAATATTTAATCTCCGCATGATGAATGACTTCATCCAGTGGCTTTTGATACCACTAGTTTCATGTAGATGTTAAATAGCAGCAGGTAAAGCATCAACCCCACTCCCCCACCCAAAACACCAACTGGAACTGACCTTGGAGAAAGAGAGGTTGGGAAATGTCCAGGTAGGCAAGGAGGAGAATCCAAGCAGAGAATGAGTCTTGAATCCTTGCATAACCACAAGAACTCCTAGCACTCCCTTCTAAGCTCCATAGAGACTTATTCATCTCTCCCCAAGAGAAGGCAAGCACTTTGTGGAGATTTCTGTATAACAGGCAGAATATAATACACTAGGAACCTCGGTGGCACGGAGGTTAGAAGGCAGTAATTGCAAACTTACTTCTGCTTACAGCCAGCTGTCTGCAATTTGGCAGATTGAATCTCACCAGGCTCAAGGTGGTGGCCTAAAGGTGGAGCTCTCACCTCACAATCAGGAGGCTATAAGTTGGATCCTGGGTAGAGGCTAATAGGCTAAAGACTCTCCTGCTCAAGCAGGTGATTGGACTAGATGACCTCCAAGGTCCCTTCCAACTCTGTTATTCTATGAATGAAAAGGTTGACTCAGCCTTCCATCTTTCCAAAATGGGTAAAATGAGAACCCAAAATTGTGGGGGCAATATGCTGATTCTGTAAACCGCTTAGAGAGGGCTGTAAAGCACTATAAAGTGGTATATAATTCTAAGTGCTATTGCTATAGCTAGTTTGAATTCTACGTGTGTGAATCTGATAAGATTCTGATCCACTTAGGAACACTGGGTGACCTCCATTCCAACCACCTCAACCAATCCAAAAGGATGCTGTAATCAGTGGTATCAAAGGCCACTGAGAGATCAAGGAAGGAATCTCATCCTGAGCCTGCCAAGGACCATCAACAGTGCTATATCCCAGCCTGAACCTGATAGCCAGGGGTCCAAATAATTTGTTTCGCCCATGGGTCTTTGGGAATGGTAACTATTACCTTCTCAATTAAAAAAGGAAAGTTGGAGTTTGAATGAATCATCCCTTCTCATAAAGAAGCATTTATCGCCTGAATAAAGAATTCTATTAAATACTGCATGTAAAGTAGCCCTTAGAATAAAATATATTTTAAAGGTGTAACAGTTGCTGGGAGATGATAGATAGATGATAGATAAATAGTAATAGAAAGATACCATAGACAGATTTTATTGCATTTAGAAATATTTAATAAATTTGAGTATTCTGTCTATTGTTTTTACCAGAAGGGATTTGAAGAACTTTAATTTTATCCATCTTTCATTTGCCTGAAGTCCCAGTCATGTTGATACAATGACTAAAAGCAAAAAAGATAATGATGTTTATTTTAATAATGGAATTGTTGCCTCACCCATTTCAGACATGAATTTCTCATACTCCAGGGCAAATTTAACAAAAAATTGGCATAAAATGAAAGCTGTCTATCACTGACTGAGCTACCAAATGATGCTTTTGCTTTCCATGTTTGAAATTTCCTCAAACACAGAGTCATTTCTTTTTACTCACAGAGTAAAATTTTTCTAACTGGGCATCAGTAACTTTGGAAATGCACAGAAATAAAATGATTGAAGATATATTTTAAAGTGTTTATATATTAAGAAAAAAACTTTTTTCCAGCATCATGAAGCATATATTTTTCATAATTAGCTCACTGTGGAGATTTATATAGAATGGGATGTTTATCTGAGAAGCACAACTGAGTTAAGTGCTGTGAAGGAACTGGAAAAAATGTTTTCTAGGCCTATTATCCTGGTTGTCTCCTCAAGAATTTTTTTTTGCTTTACTGGCTTTCATCAAATGAACACCTTTCAGTACTTTTATTTTCCACCCTTTTCCTATTTGTCTTACTACCAGTTGCCCAAAGCCATTTTTTATTTGTTTGTTTGGTTGCTTATAGGATTTTAGCCGGCCTTTATTATTTACTTTATAGGTTACTCAAAACAGTGATAATACTCCTTCGTCCTCCTATTTCCCCTCAATAACAACCCTGTGAGATGGGTTGGGCTGAGAGAAAGTGACTGACCCAAGGTAATCCAATTGGTTTTTATGCCTCATGCAGGACTAGAATTCACAGACTCCTGTTTTCTAGCCTGGTGCCTTAACCACCAGACCAAACTGACCGTAGCCCTACTATGACCTATCTCCAGAGGGGGTTACTTTGGGTTTCTATATCCTGGAATTGCATTTCATGATCTGGTCTAAGTGGTAACACTGGAAAAGGTTGTGTATTGCACTTTCCCCATTTAATTGCTTGCCTTTTCTGGATCAAATAAGAAAATCTAACCTCCAAGGAATTTGCTGACTGATCTAATTTTGTTGTTCCACAACATACTGACCTCTCTCCCCCTTTGATCTAGTTAAGTATATTATAAGAGCAGGGCCAAAGGGGGTGGGAAAGGCAATAAGACTCAATCAATGGGCATTGGTTGCAACAGACTAGAATTTAATTGAAAACTACAGAAAATGTTAATAGAGTAATTTATGAAAAGAACCAATTGCGTAGGATAGAGGATTATATAACTTTTTCAGTTAAACACAAATTTGGTGAAATTACCAAGGAAAAAGCGGACTTAGATCACAAACACATATAGGAATCTTAAGTTGAGTGAACAGTTCCTGAGATTGAGGAACAGAGAACTCATGTTAATGTGAAAGAAAGAAAGAAAGAAAGAAAGAAAGAAAGAAAGAAAGAAAGAAAGAAAGAAAGAAAGAAAGAGTTCCCAAATGAAGAACTGCAATATTACTGATAGTGCTGGTGTTGATTTAGGAACAATTTCTTCCTACCCTGGTTTGGCTCTAAGATGAGTTACCAAGTATCATGAGAGATATGTGGAAACAGAAGAATGGCGACAAGTGGCAGTAAAAAAATGGAGGGAACAACCACAATGCTGCTATTCAAGGCAAAAAACCAAACAAACCCAGAAATGAATGTGCAGAAATGAAGTTAACTGTGATAAAAACTCACACTTTGGTTTTCATTTGGAAAGCCTTCAGTTTCTCTCTTTTTCTTTCTTGTTTAAATTTATCTGACTACTATTCTTGGCAATGATTTTGTCTAAGTAGCTGCCAAGCTATGTTAAGGAGTGGAAGTTAACTTCTCTTTGCTTCTGTCCTCTAGCTAAAGTGTTGGTGTGAATGTTTTTGTAATGCAACTTTTTTGTAAACAGAGTTCCATGGCTTAGAAATACTTCATTATTTCTTGGTGTCCATATTTTGTAATATATATTTATGCAAAATGATGTACATCTAAGAATTTTTGGTGCTTTTAATCCTATTTTGTTTGCTTTTTTGTTTGAATGGTATAATATAGCAGAACAAAAATAAAATAAAAAGTTTTTAAACTAAAGAATAATTTTGTATAAGGGCAACATAGATAACTTCTATTTGAGTTAATGTAAAGTTCAAAAACACAAAGTGTACCTTGAATGCTAGGGCATGTTTGAATTATATTTATGTATACAGTTTTTATGCTTTCATTACTCAATAAATTCAAAATCAGAGAAACTTCTTTAACTAATGAAGTGTATACTTCAACCTGGTTTTCAAAGGCAAAACAAGAAAAAGAATCAAAATGACACAACTGAATTGTGATAATGTACATAAATAATCCCTCATATCAGTAACCTAAGAGAAGGTAAGGAAAGAGCTATAATATAATCAAATCAAGGGCAATAAAATGTCAGTTTAAATTTTATTGATGCAATTCATTGATTATAGAAATAAGTAAAATAGAATAGGAAATAGACAAAGTATAATTGCAAAAATAGAGTGAATCTTTGGTGCGATGCTATTAATGTTTTTATCACTGCCATTTTTCCCCATGACATCCAGGGGCTGAATATACACATTTCTGAGTATTACTAGATGTTATATTTACTGAAGTATCCATATGGAGGGAAGCTCATTTCAAGTCCACACTTGGAAATGGAATTAATCTCCTATCTAGTATTGTGGTTTTTTTTTAATTATATGGGTCAGACTTGACATAAGATCAGTGTATGTTTAATTATATTCCCAGTATTACTTATACTGCATAAATGTTTATTGTATGTTTGTTTATTTTGGAAAATATATAATACATTGAATAGGACTGAATTATGGAATGTTTTGGTTAAATATGGATTTGATAATTGGTTGCTGAATGTGATAACATGATAGAATATATGATAGAAATAAAGCACAATGGGAATAAATGAAATGCTTAGCAAATGACTCAACAATGAGCAGGGAATAAGGTAGAGATGCATGATTTCATGTTAAATGAAATCATGCATTAATGCATAAGGAATCCTTAGATTGACACTTGAGGTGTGTTGATTGGTTGGGGATATGAATATACATGTATGTTTGCAGGCAGATAATGCCATATTGTTGGTTGATGACTCAATTTAGATAGTGTGTGCATGAGTAGGGGGTGATATGGGTTTTTACGTTATGATTTTTTTAATGTTGCAAGCTGCTCAAAATCACCTCTGTGAGAATTGGGCAGCCATATAAATGTATTAAATGAACAAATAAATAAGTACACACGTAAATAAATATATAAGTATGTAGTCTAATGGAACAAGGAGTAGAGATCAGAAAATTAATGGGTCCAAGATCAATTTAGGAACTGGAAAAATTGAATGAATGTTTGGAAATTATACATAAATGGCAAAGAGAGAAAAAGAAAGAGGGAAAGAGATAAATTCAATTGTGTATTTGGCTGGAATGTTTGCAAAAGATAGGGAAATGGATGAAGAATTTTAAACATACCCAAATAGTGTATATGAATGAGATAAAGTGAGATAAAGATAGTATGTGATCTGTTCTGAGAAATGAATGTTTGGTGAAAGAAGCAAAATAGCTGTTAATTACAATGTGCTTCTGTTCACGTTGTTGTATAGAAGTGGATGTTGGGTATGTCAGGAAAAATATATAGTAAATGAAAGCTGAATGCTGTGGAAATGGGGTATTCAAAAATATGTATGGTCAAACAAGAAGAGACATGCACAAGATGGTGGGTACTGAACGACTGAAGACTTAATACAAACACAAGTAATCAATATAAAAATAGTAGATCAAGATAGTTTGGTCATTACAAGAGAATGAATGAAGATCAAATCACAAAACACATAATGAAGGAAGAGTGAATGAGCAGGAGATTGAAAGTCATGGTTGAATAGAGCTGGTTAAATCCTCATGAAGAGGGAGCTAAGAAATATTAACAATAAAATGGATATCAAATGGATCATAACTTTAGTGGGTGCAAGGATAGTTTGCAATAATACAAAGATATAAATGCTACTGTGAAAGTTGTGGTACAAACTAGATTTAGCTACATTTCTTTTTTATTTTTGTCTTATTCCTTTAATTTCTGTATTTTATAAGCCTTTGCTTGTTTCTTTGAAGTCTCTTTTTAAAAATTAATTATGCTATTATTCCAGGTCAATAATTTATCTTCAATTATTGTATAATTTAATATTATGTAATTATAGAAAAAACAGGAACCACATGAAAGCTACAAAATAAAGAAAAAAACAGAAAAGGTGGAAACTATGCATGCCACATATTAGACAGATGTCAAACAGATTTTTCTAAGGGAAAAAAAAACTTATGCCACAGAAAATCATACCGAAACATTTCTTGCTTAATACTTAAAACGGTCTTTTCAAAAATTATTTTTTTGTAGTTTATTATTTCTTATTCTATTGCTGTCTGCATTTTTCTTATAAAACATGGGTGTCAAACTTGATTTCATTGAGGATCTCATCAGGGTTGAATTTGACCTTGGGGGGGCCAGGATAGGTGTGGCCAGCTTGACATCACTCATGTCAGGGGTGCCTGTGGCAGCCCAAGTGCTCTGCCAGTGAAAACAGGCCCTGAGCTCTGTTTTTGGCTGTGATGGCCTCCTGCAGCCCTCTGCCAGTGAAAACAGTTTGGGGGGGGTGCATG
>JAOYMU010000283.1:31665565-31684851 GCA_025802295.1 Psammodynastes pulverulentus
AGGGCTGTGCGTGGCCTTCCCGAGCTCCAGTTTTGGTGGCAGAAGCACCATGGGTCAGTCCTTTGCTGTTTCCAGGGCAACCCTGTGGACCAGATCTAAGCAGCTAAGGGCCTTCAGTTTGACACCCCTGCTATAAAGGAATAGTAATTTGGGTATGTACAGTATGTAGATATATATGAGGGTATGTTTACAGAGATCTGGTTCTTGGTAGCAGTCCACAATTTAAATGGGCAAGAAATCAATAATGTACTTGTATTTGATACTGTAGTTTAGATTGTTTGTCTTTATAATAAATCATCTCTATTTAGAATTCTTTATTGCCCAATTGTGATTGGAAACAAGGAATTTGTCTCTGGTACATAAGCTCTCAGGTACATACAAACTACAAACATACAGTGTACATACAAACAAGGTCTCAGTGTACATACATAAGCTTTCAGCATAGGTACGAACAATAAGGTGATAAATCATATAGTTAGCAAGATACAATAATAAATTATAAGATAAAAACAACAAAGTGATAAATCATAAAATACCAATATTTAAAATATTGCTCTGAAAATATATTAAGCCAGGAAAGTCAATGCGTGTTTTAGGACATGTTATTACTATACTGACATCACAGGGTTATTGTGAAGAAAAACAAGGGACAAACCACGAACATTGCCTTAAACTGTTTAAATCAGAGGTGTATGAGCCACATGTAGCCCTCATCCAACTGTCTACGATCCCTTGTGTCCTTCTCTCCGGTTTTCCAAGTGTAACAGCTATTTGACAGTAGAACCAAAGAGGTATGCTCTTCTTCATTGTATTCAAGCAGTGGCTAAGCAGTCATTTGGTGGGGTTACTTTTAATTGGATTCCTTCACTGAGTGGGGCCTGGACTAAATGGTCCTTCCACCTATTTAAATCTAAGATTACACTGCCAAATTTGGGGAAAGTGATGGTAATATCCTGTGACTATTTTTACTGAGAAAACATTGCACACTTGGAGTTTTAAAGCAGTACTATACATATTTTTTTCTGCTTCAATGTTTATCCCAGTCTTCCAGTATAAAGGAAGTCTTATTCTTGGAGCTTTACACTCTGCTGCCATACTATTGGATGACTGCCTTTCCTCCAGCGGGCCTCTGAAGTAAAACTAAGAAAGAGAAGAGAAAAAGTGGAATCCCCAGTCAAGGACAGATAGCTAATACATAAAATAAGCCAATGAATTAGTAATGTGTGAAAGCAAAATGACAGAACATCCTGCTGGGTCATCCCCCCCCCCCCAAAAAAAAACCTCAGAACAAGATATAGTCATTAAGATATATTAAGCAACCATAAATGTTTTAAGGAAGCTGTTCTCAGGCTCTTTCATCTGCAACCTCTCATTGGTGACCTCATATTTCCTCCTTCTATTCCTACATGTCATATTCAGCCATATGTCAAAAAAGGATAAATTATGCAAAACTGCAAAAAATAGCTTACTGGTCAATGTTTATTCTGAACATGTCTGTTGCACAGAAAATCATTATCTTTTTACACAAAAGTAGTCTGCTAATGAATAAACCAAAGTATCTGCATGCAGAATTCTGAGGAAGGTGCTCAGGAAATCCTATCCAAGTGAAACAATTGGAGGAAGTTGACATAGGCATTAAGATGTTTAACAAGAGAAGTAGGAGGAGGGAGGAACCACTACCTAGTATGATGTAAGTGGGGATGGAGAATTTAAAGCAAGAACACAATTGCATCAAGTAATTTTCACTTACTTTAACAGCCACAATTCAGAGCAGAAAAAATGTGGCAGGAAGACGGGAAAGAAAATCAATATCTTGTATTAATTGAAATCAATGTCTCACTGCTGAAAATTTACAGCTTTACTTAAAATGATGCGTCTTCTTCCTTCCATAATGTCTTGGGGGAAAAGAGAATGGGATGCTCCCCTGGGATGGAGGTACCATGATATCCATAGATAACTCAACACCTAAGCTGCTTCTTTCCTGTCTGGGAAATCAAAGCAAGGCATGTTTTGATAAGGTAAAGTGAGGAAAGACTGATCTAGTAAGTGGTCTCTTTGGCGTCATTAGACAAAATCCAGAGGAAATGAGAGGAAACTGAATACTGTTAAACCCCACTAAAATCAATAGGATTAATTTACTCAGACAAACACTAAACGTTCCAGCTATTTCCGGGAGCTTAGACCTATTTTATTTCCTTTAGAGCATATTTTTTGACTGCCTGTTGTTTAATAGCATTCTACTCCAATGGCAGCCTTCCCCAACCTGGGAAAATCTTATATTTAGCTTTCTGCCTAAAATTCACAGTGAAAGCCATAATGGGAGTTCTGTGAAGTGCATGTCACACATCTGCAGGATACCTGGGCTTTAATTGGCAAGGATAAGGTTTTAAAACATGATATTATGGCACTTCTGGCCCAAGAGCTGGTGCATTCAGCCAGGTGCTACCCATCAATGAGCAAGATCAATGGTGATGGATGGGATGGAAGTAATAGTTCAAAATCTTCTAGAACAGTGCTTCTCAACCCTGGCAAATTTAAAAAGGGTGAACAGGAAAATTCTGAGCGTTGACGTCCATGCCTATTAAAGTTGACAAGGTTGAAAATAGAACAAGAGAAAAAACAGAATCCTTCCAGTTTTACATCTATTTTAGCCTATATGGCCATGTGTTGATGTTGTCAGGTGTACTTATTATCCCACAGAAGGGACTGAAAAGAATATTGCAACTTCTGTTTAAGAACTTGGGTGACATTATCAATTAGTCAAAATAACTTGAATTTGCTACACATTATCAGAAAGTCACAAAATGAAACCTTGAGAAGGCAACATCATATTTATGTAGTTAATCAAGCCGATAGGAAAGAAGCCAGTCTACCTGTCACATCTTTGCAAGAGAGACAAAGAAAAAAGCAACTGGGCTAATAACTTTAGAAGCAGTTTATGAGGGAACAAGGCATAAAGAAATAAAATTAACTCTTTTAAACCACGTCCTCTGATTGTGTCTAATGCTGAAGATTCTTGGAATTTTATTGCAGTGTTCCATTATAGTGCCTTAAATTGTTTTATTTATAGGCTGAAAAGGACTCAACATTTTTCTAGTTGTTTTTCTCTTTAGTGTTTTCATGTATATATTTATATACTATATATAGTATTTCCAAATATATTTAGGTCAAGGTATTAATGACTTCTTCACTTGGTGCATTGTTTGTAGCATCTAGGAATGTTACAGAAAACATTTTATAAGAAATGAGTTTTCATTTAAAGAAAGAAAGCTCATTTTCAAAACAACTTTGAGTTTTTTCCACAGAGAATGGTTCAATCTATACCTCATTGGCCTGTCTGGTTTTACTCAAAGAAGTGTCTCTTCTTTAAAAAGTTTGAAAGTGAACAAAATAAAATAAAATGCATACAACATTTACTCTAATAAGTACAATAGGATAAATTACAGAATAAAAAATTGTTTTTCAAGATTCCTATCTTCACTCTGAGATATCTTTGAGTTAAGTACCCTGATGAATAAATGACTGGCACAGCAATCTTATCCCTTTCTTTCTTTCGTGACCTTAATGAGGTTTACTACCAGATAAATATACTACTTCAGTCTAAATGATGGATGTCTCTCCCCTTCTCACAGGAAGGCATGCAAAGCTGATAGTAGTGTCAGACTACTTTAGACCTTCAGATTTGAACAATCTTTTAAAAAAACAGATTATGACTCTTTAAGGGAGAGATATGCAAAGAACCCCTCAGCATTATATTGAAAACTAATTATCCCTACAATTGACTCCCTTCAAGTAAAATGTAGCTATGAATTAACCATTAAGCAAAATAAACATGTGCTTATAGGATCAAGAGATGGAGGGCACCACAACAGATTTTCCCCTAGTGATCATGCCATTAACTCTTTCACTTCCCTACTCCAGTAATTCTTTTTGTAATTGTTTTATTAGTCATGTTCATCTTTAATCTGCATTGTTAAAAATGTTTTCTTTAGCATCAGTGATTACATTTTAAAAGTTTAATTTGAAGGCTTTGTTTCAATTTCATAGCATGAGATTTTCACTTCTGTTGGGAGACACCGATGTTGGGCTCTTTTTAGTACATTAGTTGGCCTTAATCTGGTCCTGGTAAGGTGCCACACATGTTTACAACCAGGGTACAAGAAGTACAATACCATAGGTACAATCTATAATACACATACTTGTTCTCTTCTTTGTTCTCAAGATGTTTATTACATAAAAATGCTTAATAACAGGAGTTAAAATGTATATTTAATTTTTGTTAAAGCTCTCATATTTCTATTGAACACATTAATGGAATTCACATACATACATACATACTTACATATATACAGTATATACACATACACCAGTTAATATATTCTTTTCATATGACTTGTGATGTCATAAATTCAGATCTTATGAATGCTTAAAGGTGGGTTTTTAATCAATCCTATATGTGTTTCATCAAAGTCATGCTTAGTGTCTGTACCAATAGGACTATAGAAATAATCCTTCAGGATCAGGCAAATTTCCCTCTGGTCCACAATTCTGTGGCTAACCAGATGCATGAAGTCCACAACTATGAGCAGAAGAGTGATACTATTCTCTGTTGCTGCCTACTAACTAGTGCTACCTGTGATTCCAAAGGTAGTAAGTAAAATCAGAACTAGTAGCTATTAATAGCTATGAATTCCATGAATTTTTCTAGTCCAGGGGTGTCAAACTCAAAGCCCACAGGCCAGATTCAGCCTGTGATGTTCTCAGATCTGACCTGTGGGGCCACCCTGGAAAATGTAAGGGGCCAGCCCATGTTGCTTCAGCCCAGTTTAACCACGTCGCTTTAATCTGGTCTACCCAATGCAAAGAGGAAGCATCAGGTTAGAGTGGCTTTGGCTCCGTCTACCCAATGCAAAGAAGAAACATGCCAGCAGTTTGGGGAGCAAGCTGGCCACACCCAGTGAGTGGCATCAGGCTGGCCATGCCCACATGCCCCTCCTGTCAACTACAGCCCTGATGTGGCCTCTATAAAATTGAGTTTGACACTCCTGGTCTAGTCTCTTGATAAACCTTCCTAATTAACAGCCATCACCAGACATAAAGAAATCCCACACTTTATGTATTGTGCAAAAAGTATTTCATTTATTATAAATACAGTTTTTGTGTATTCTGTAAATAGTTTCAATAGATATTCCCCAAGTCCTGACTTCTCTACATTTTATCTCATAGCAATCACATTTTCTCCAAGCTAAGAGCATGTAGAATTGATCATTATGAATAGTTCTATGGAACTGCGCCAATACTAATCAAATCAGGCTTCTTTAAGCATGACATTATGTTGGATCCTTGTGATGTACCCAAATCTAACTGGGACCATCAGTAAACTATTTGAGATACAATATGCTACTGAAGAAAAGCAGATGCTGTGTCTGATAAAATGAAGCTACCTTTTGTTCTTTCAGAATAAGAAATCCAGGCTATCTGAGCAACTGTCTCACCCCAATGGGATCCTGCTGGCAAAAGGGACATACTGCGGACCCTGGTTTGTCACAGTCAGCCAGATGTTCAGACTGGATTTGGTATTTTTGTCCACCTATTTGCATTCGGTTGACATAGCCTTTTAACATAATCTTAATTTAAATTGTTTTTGAACAGCACTGTATTTTACCACCTCTAGCAAGAGTTTCCTTTAAGTCTTTCTTGCTTCTAGCCATCACACTCATATCATCATCATCATCATCATCATCATCATCATCATCATCATCATCATCATCATCATCATCTCTGGGGTTGCTGATTATTTTTCCCAGCGTTTTTAATTCCAATCCCTCTTTCTGCTAATTCAGCAATTCACAAAAACAAGGTTAAACAAATCAGGTAACAATGTATTCCTTCCTTAAAATAGAACATTTTGGAAGAGGTATTACAACAGTTTGTCTGATAATGTCATTTGTGCTGAAAAGTAAAAGATGCTGATGTGAAGCTTTAAAAAACAAAACTCCAAATATTCAATTTAAGAATGTGGCCAAAATGAGCCATAACCAGCAAGCACAGCTGCCAGCAGTCTTTGAAGATTAGAAGTCTGAGCTACCATCCCCTCCCACAGGGGCTCACTGAGAGGAAAGCAGAGCAAAGGTACTCTGTATAAGACTCCTTGCAAGAAAAGAGCCTCGGCCTTCAAATGAGCAACACTAGGGTTGCTTCTGTTTAAGAGCAGTGAGTTGAAGCTCTTCTCTTGGGAACAACTGTAGTTATGAAGACCTTTGAAAAGCTAGTGCTAGCCCATCTGAAAACCATCATGGATCCGCTGTTAGACCCCTTACAATTTGCATACCGAGCAAATAGATTGACAGATGATGCTGTTAATATGACTCTGCTCTACATCCTACAATATCTTGAATCTCCAAAGACCTATGCAAGGGTCCTCTTTGTAGACTTCAGCTCAGCATTCAATACCATCATTCCAGATATTCTTCTAACTAAACTAAATCAGCTAGCTGTGCCTGACCACACTTGTAAATGGATCATAAGCTTCCTAACAGACAGGAAGCAGCAGGTGAAGCTAAACAAAATCACATCAGATACCTGTACAATTAGCACAGGAGCCCCCCAGGGCTGAGTACTCTTTCTACTTCTCTTCTCTCTATATACCAATGACTGCATGTCAAAAGATACCTCTGTTAAATTACTGATGATACAACAGTGATGGGTCTCATTCAAGACAATGATGAATCTGCATACAGATGGAGGTTGAACAACTAGCCTTGTGGTACAACCAGAACAATCTTGAACTAAATACACTCAAAACCATAGAAATGGTGATAGATTTTAGGAGAAGCCCTCCTATACAACCATCTCTTACAATACTAGACAGCATAGTATTAACAGTAGAGACCTTCAAGTTTCTAGGTTCTAACATATCTCAAGACTTAAAATGGACACAGAACATCAAAAACATCATCAAAAAAGCACAACAAAGAACGTTCTTTCTGTGCCAACTCAGAAAGTTCAAACTGCCCAAAGAGCTGCTGATTCAGTTCTACAGAGGAAGTATTGAGTTTGTCATCTGCACCTCTATAACTGTCTGATTTGGCTCTGCAACCAAACAAAATAGACACAGACTTCAACAGATAATTAGAACTGCAGAAAAACAATTGCTACAACCTGCCTTCCATTGAGGACCTGTATACTTCACGAGTCAAAAAGAGGGCTGTGAAAATATCTAGAGACCCCTTACATCCTGGACATAAATTGTTTCAATTTCTACCCTCAAAATGACGCTATAGGGCATTGCACACCAGAACAACTAGACACAAGGACAGTTTTTTCCTAAACTCTGCTAAACAACTAATTCCCACAACACTGTCAAACTATTTGCTAAGACTGTATTACTATTATTATTCTCATCCTTCCTATTATCTATCTCCTCCCATTTATGATTATTACCTTGTTGCTTGTATCTCCTTGTGTGTCCAATCACATTTGGCCAATAAAGAATTCTATTCTATTCTATCTGCTATTTACCTAGACTTTATGGACTTTGATTCCTGACTTGAAACCTTGTGACTTTAACTCTGGACTGGCTCATCAACTGCATTCCATGTTTAGACTTTGCTTGGCCACTCCTGAGCCAGATATTTTGGGTTGGAATTCTTTTAAGGCAAGCTTACCAAACTTTGGAGGATTCGTGTCTTTATTGTGTATGCGTTTGTATTTGCATTTGCATTTATTTTGCTGCTTGTTTATTTCACAAAAAGTATCAATAAAATTTGCAACCATTTCTCTACTGTATGTGTTTGTGTGTGACATGGGAAAAGACAATATCTATCCCAGGTCTGTACCATACATGTTCAGAAAATAGTTGAGAAGACTCAATCTAGATTTTTTTTGTTTTTGTTTTGCTTCTGTCATGATAGCAGTGCTACTGTGATGGCAAAGTCCCTATGATATGAATTCCTCATAAAATCTTTGTCTCGGTTTTAACAAAAGCATATGAAATTAAGAAACTGCAGATTATTGGAGACATGATTGTCCAATGAAGGATAGGGCATTGTATATATGTCCTTGGTAACTTAGTAACTAAGTACAAGAACAGCATAATTTCACATATGATTTCTCTATAATTTCCTTATATAAGAAAATAATTTCTAAAGTAAAACCTTTTTCATTAAACTTAAAGAGAATCAAGTCCAAAAAAAGCAGCATTCCCAGGGTTAATCTATATACTGCTAAAGATTTCCTTGTGTCTCTGTCTGTACTGTCAAGTTAGCCCAAATGATGCATTATACTGCGGCAATTTTTGAATCAAGGTACCTAAGTTAAATAATAAGTAAAAAATCTAGGATCTTTTACTCCTGTAGAATTGAAATTTCCATGACGTTCAGACCAGCTTTATTTGCAAAACTGTGGCCATTGCAGTGTCCCTGCAGTCACATGATTATGATTTCTGATGCTCCCTGCCAGCTTCTCACAAGTAAAGTAAATGAGGAAACGTCTGAGTTAAATGTCAGAAGTCACTCCTGTGTTCCTTCCTTTAAAGCATGCCTGGGGCCATTCTGTTTATCTGTTTAGGTAAGAAGATGCTGACTCCAGACCAACACAATACACAATATCTGTTCAATAAAACAATTATAGTATCCTCTTCCCTTGGAACAAAATTCTCTGTCAGGAACTAATAGAATTATGCAAAATAACGTTTCTTTGTCTCTTAATGTCTTAGTGTTTATGTTGCCATAATATCTATCATTCTTTGTTTGTTATCCTTTGACGTGTGGCCCAGATAAAACCATTAATAAAACCATTAATTAGTAACAATATTGGCTTTGCTTCTCTAAGCCCGATTGTTTATTACAGCAGTGAGATAAGCAAAATTTAGGGAGCTGGAAAATAGTCCCAAAAAAGTTAAATGTATGTCTTGTTATCTAGTGATATGTGGAATGTAATCTAGGTCAGTAATGGCAACTTGAGCAACGGTCAGCATGCTAATGATGTTGCTTAGCTCCATTAACCTCCCTGCTAGGCAAGGAGTACAAGGGCACCAAGCATAAATCTCTTGTGAGCTGCTCTTGATGTGGACAAGTGTATAAATCTCATACACAGAGTTAAAATCCATAGAAAAAAAGTCACTTTTTGCTGTCAACCTGACAAGTGATACTCCCCAAGCAAGATCAGTTTTACTCCTTTTCTGTGGGTGTCTTAGTCCAGCTGAAAGAAACTTCTCATCTGCATCCTCATTCCCCAGCCATATTGGTTTGGGGCTTCACATCTATCTTTTATCTTCTTTATTACAGAAGATGAACACAGAAGCAAAGAATGTATTTGGGTTCTCTGCAACCTCCGTATCCGCTTGTTTACTCCCTAAATATCTAAGATCCAAGTAGTTTTATGATTGGTTTTTGGCTTTAAAAAAAGCCCAGCCCTTCCATGGGTAGGACAAGCAGCACATCATATCCCATCTCTGGCATAGAGTCATCCATGTTTCAACTAAGTCTGCATCAAAACTAGTGTGCCCCCTTTAATCAATCACACAGCTTTCTTTTCATCCTTAATTATTCCTTCTTGTTCGTTAATCTCCATATTCAGTCTATCACACATTATATCCCTTTTTCCTGCTCATAGTTGTGAAACGTAGGCCCATCTGATCTGTCCCCTTGATGCTGAATGAACATGTTCAGCCTTTTTCCTCTTTGCTCTGCCATTGTCATTCTGCAAGATTGTAATCCACAGGTGTCAAACACAAGGCCTGTGGGCCAAATGTGGCCTGCCACCTCATTGTATGTGGCCCGCGAGTGCGTGCATGTTTCCCCTCTGTGTGCGTGCACTCCCCCACCCTTCTGTGCATGGATGTGTGCTTCCCCCACCCTTCTGCGCATATGCACGTCTACCGGTGCGTGCCTACTGCACATATGCACGCCAATCATCTGAGAGGATCAAAGAGTCCTCTCAGATGTTCGGTGTGCACATGTGCAGTAGGCACGTGCTGGTAGGCACGTGCATGTGCAGAAGGGTGGGGGAGCATGCACATGCACAGAAGGGTGGAGGGAAGTGCGCACATGCATGCGCAGAAGGATGGGGGAGCGTGAACATGCAAAGGGGGAATGTGCGCGTGCGCATGCTGAGGGCCATCATTACGCTGATGTGGCCCTCGGTGGACATGAGTTTGACACCCCTGCTGTAATCTGTGTCTTTTCAATTTATGCAGAGGGACACTTTTTTGTTGCTATTGTTACTACCTGAATATATTTGAAAAATGTTCATCAGTGATAGTTTCCCCACTTGTTTAAACAGCAGCAGAAGGGGTGTCTTGACTTTTATTGCACATTCATCTCTCCAGATCTCTGCAATCTCCCTGGCTTCCCCTATTTTTGTTAAACATAGAAAGAATTATCCTTATATCAGGCTTTTTATTCAGTTTAGGAAATGATGTGTAACATAAACCAACAACAGCACTCTCTGGTCCGTCCATCCATCCATCCACTTCAAACCACCATGAGAAATGTATAATAATTTCTCAAGAATCCCAGGACCAGGGAAGAAAAATTAAAGGGAAGAAATCTTCAGAGGATTTGCAAGGCACTTTTTGGTAGTAATTAGCACTAATTAGGTCATCAGCATCACTTACCTATATCTATGCAATCTTTTTTCTTTCAGCTCTTATAATGAAGTTTTAAGGATTGAAGCTAATTTAGTGATGATGCTTTCACAGACACTCCAGGGATTTCTCTCACTTATTCCTCTGCCTCATTTCTCTTGACAACTCTTCTGTGCTCTCCTTCTCTTGCCCTATAATTGAACTCATCTGCTTTGCACACAGATTCTCTCTTCATTCTTCCAACCTGGTGCTCCCTCTCCGCTAACCAGGAAATGGCAGAGTCTTAATCCTCCTTTTCTTTCTCTTTTTACCCTTTTTAAAAAAAGATTTTGTGTGCGCTCCAGAACAAAGTTATGAGAGGCCAGTGTTTCTCTTCCATAAATGAAAAATAACATGATACTGCATTTGGGGAACTCTAGACTGTGGGGTTTCAGTTTTCTCCTTTTGGTGCCATTTAAGTAATGGCAGAGTGAACTGTTACACAGTTTTGTGTCTAGTGAATGCAGAACAAGTTACTGGACATGCTTAGAAAAGCATTTTGCATTCCATCAATGACACATGAGTTTGCAAGCATTTTATGTGCCAACATTTTAAAGAAAATCTGAATCAGTTTCATTGGATGCCGCCTAAAGGATGAAGAGATGTGATCTTCTCTATCTGCTTGATGGATTAAACACGTAACCAATTAGACACTAAGGCAGTACAGGATAGTCTTCAGGAGGATTGTTCCTGCCTCCTAGAATGAGACACTTATGGGTTCTTATTTAAGGAAAAAGTCCTTGAAAAGTCATTTTGTTCAAAACCCTTACAATATTTTTATTATTTATACATCTCTGTAATTTATTAGTGAGCATGCTACTATATATTAGCTATTCACAATTATAATATTTCTCTAATAACAAGGAGTTTTGTGACAAACACATAACTCCTAACATAACACACATTCTAGCATAATCTTTTGTAGTTTGCCATCCAATTCATCAGAGGAACAAAATGATGTGAATGAAGGCAAATATATGTGTCCCAAGATAATGCTGCAAAAACAGGTGACCACTCTTGACTAAAGGAAATTAAAGAGTGCAAAGAGAAACAAATGAATTAAAATGATAAACTTTCTGTAGCTTCAAAGGAGACAAAATTTGTGATTCTCATCATAAATATGTGGTTTTTGAGTTGTTCAAATAATTGACAAAGACATATTTTTCTAAAGCCTTAGAAGGAATGATTGTGTGTCTCCCTCGCTACTCATGAATAGAGCTACTTATTAGCCCACAGGGAAATCTAAACAATGCCCCAGTGTTGCATTAATGGGGGGCTGTCCAAACTAAACACATGCATTGGCATATGTGGAAACTGATTTTACAAAAAAGAGCTAGTAGAGATATTTTATGTCTTGACCTTTTCCCCTCCACAGTTTTCTCTAAAGAATATTTGAGATCTTCCTCCCACTCTTAAATCAGCAGCATGGGTATTGCTGGTCCTAGCACTCCTTGCTGATAGAAGTTTGTTTGTTTGATAGATAGATTTTGCTTGTCCATACAACTCTTACAAGCCTCCTTTAAGGCTCAAGGTGAATGATAGGAGTCTTCTCTATCAATTTACTTTAATTAAGTTGTCAGTGCAAAATAGAAGAATGTTCTGGAATCACATGGAGTTGATTTTACTTTATCTCCATCTCTACTAAGGTCAGTTTGCTTTTCAATTGCTGAGGCAAGGAAGATAACATTCACACCTGTCCAATAGTTAAACCTGGTGCTTTTTAAGCCACATCTTAAATGAAAAAATAAATTCCTTTTAATTTGGTCCTTTTTGTTCTTTAAATGTTAGTGGGCCAGAAACTTGAGATCTAGGCTTCAATAAAGTTTTGAAGGAAAATAAGTAATTTCATCAGTCATTGGATTCTATGTACATTCTCAGAACTCTGATCAGATAGCCATCCTCAGGCCAAGAAGTGCCTCAGTGAGTTAGTTATAGGTAGAATATATGCATATAAAGGACAACCGAATTATTCAGGCATCTTTATTATTGTGAAGATGGCCTCATTTGAAGATCAGCATTATATTCTTCTGATTAACAAGGTCCAAGATTATCCATCTACTATTTTTTCTTCCCTGGAGATTCCATCAAAAAATCTATGGCTTTTTTATTGTCTTATTATGTTTAAATTCTTAGCTCTTCTTTTCATGTTGCATTATATTGTCTATTAGAAGATAAATAAAAATTAGGAATTATACAATATATTTGAAAAACTGGCTGAAAAAAACACATACACATATACCTAATTCTGCCTTCAAGAAGCAGAAATGGCCTTACTTGACTATTGTTCATGGCAATATTTCAGAAGTTTCATATCATTTAGCAAGTGACATGTCCACAAAGATTTGTAAAAGAGAATAATATCTGAGAAACCTCATTCAGCCGTGACAATGATGTGAACTCTTCCTTTATCTACCGGTGCTCTGATATTACTGCAGGGCAAGGCTTTGTAATGATGAGACTTTGCATGCTCAGATGACATGAAAGCTGATTTTGTTTCTTGCTTGCCAACAAAAAACAGATCAACCACCACAACAAGCTTGTTTTCTGCCAGTAATTCTCCATTAATTAACTGGCCTTTCTTTTTGCCAGCAAGGAACATTTAAAGAAATTTTATTTATGCTTGGATTCCCACCCCACCCAATTTGGAAATCAGGTTGTGTCAATTGACTTCACTATGTGTGATGCTGATGCCCATATAAGACATAATTCCCACCTGCTGAATTAAAATTGTTAACTTTTTTCTTGGATACATTTGATGTATTACTGTTAAATCACCAAGAATTTTAATCAGGCATTTTCAGACAAGTGCCTTGCCTTTTCAATCTCTTTGCAGAGACAGTACTAAACAGACTAGAGATGTATCCTTCTATTACCAGAATATAGAAGGCAGAAATCCAACATTTTCAAATGGCAAAAGAACAATGCAAGAAATTGTAGGCAACTAGGTTCAGCAAATACAGTAATACTACAAGTAACAGGCAGCAGTGGGATCCTACCTGTTCCACTACTGGTTCGCTGATCGCGCATGTGTGTGTGCATGCACCTTATGCATGCGCAGCTTTCTACACACCAGCTGAGGCCTTAAGCGCCAATCAGCTGAGAGGATAAAGAACAGAAAAGCACAGAGATGGGGGTGGGGTCTGATCCTTTGCTTTTCTCTTCTTTTTCCTCTCAGCTGACTTTTTTCCTCCTCTCCGCTGATCATCGGAGGCTTTTTTTTACTTCCGGTTCAGGAAAACCGGGGCGAACTGGTAGAATACCACCACTGGTAACAGGTAACAGTAATTCTAAAGGATGGAGCAGGTGAACATCCAGAAATACAGTAGTAGTAGTAGTAGACATAGCAATAGCAATAGACTTATATCTCCCTTCACAGTGCTTTACTGAGTCAGCATATTGTCCCCAACAATCCGGGTCCTCATTTTACCAACCTCAGAAGGATGGAAGGCTGAGTCAACCTTGAGCCTGGTGAGATTTGAATTGCCAAATTACAGGCAGCCAGCAGTCAGCAGAAGTAGCCTGCGGTACTGCATTCTAACCACTGCACCACCGTGGCTCAGTGGTTCAAAGATCAGTACTACTTAGTGTTTGGTACTGAAAGAGGATTTTGTTTACATGTTATACACTTAAAATTTAACAGGCTGTGTGTAGAAGTTTGTTTATTCAAATAGTTGTTGGTTAAAAATGTATATGCTACTCATCAAGCTCATTGCTTAAGCATTTTTGTAAACAAGCAGACAATTTTGTGCCATGATCACTCTGAAATTATATTTTACAATATTTCCCTTTTTTTGAAAATTAGGCTGCTTGGACATAAATTCTTCTGTGAAAGGAGCCCGTTTTGTTCGCTTCTGTGATGCTTTCAACATTCCTATAATCACATTTGTAGATGTACCTGGATTTTTACCAGGTAAATTGTTCTGCATCCCCCTTGTTATCTAATGTATATAACCTTTCATTTTATTATTGGCATGTTTCACTAAGGCAGAAGAAAAGAGACTGGACTCCATAGTTCCATCTCTTTCTTGAGGCAGCGGAAATAGGTATTTTTGTCATAGGGAGTTAAGTGACAAGGGCCTTTATTTAATCAATTTTGGCAGAGGAAAAGGCCCCAGTGGATATGGAGAAGAACTAAGGTGGGTGGAACAAAGAGATGCCCATAGCTAAGGTCAAATGTTGCTAGCTGTAGTGTTTGGAAGTTTGAATACTGGAGAGGGAATGGGCAAGAAAGGCCAGAATAAAAACAATTAAGAAAGCTGTTAAAATAATTATGGATACTTACATGGGAGAGTTTTCTTCCTCACCAGTGTACAGGGAAGAACTCTATGTAAATATCCAGAATTATTTAATAAAGTCTTGTTAATTGCTTTTATTTTTGTGTCTCTCATCCAGTTCTTCACCAGACTCCTAATCTATATTGTAATCAGCAACACTAAGAATTTTGGTAGAATATTTTACTATATTAACTGATTTTAGAGTTAATTTTGCATGTTTTCTAATTCAAAAAAGTAGGACACTGAAATAATAAACCTGCACAAAATAATTAAAGAGGGCAGGTCATCCATCTCGTAATTTTAATAGCAATATTTATTGAACAAACATGTCATTGTTGAATCCTAGATTAAAAGAACTGCCCAAAAACTTTCCTTTTGAGTGTAGATCTGTTGATCTTATGTAAAAGTGTAGAAATACAATTATGCATTTCATTTATGTTATAGTAACTTTAATAATAGCTGTGACTTCAACACCTGTTTTTTTCTAGGGACTGCTCAGGAATATGGGGGAATTATACGTCATGGTGCAAAGTTGCTTTTTGCTTTTGCAGAAGCAACTGTGCCAAAAATCACTGTTATCACGAGGAAGGTAGATTATTTATATATTTGACTGCTCAATTCACTATAAGACTGGGTGTAACAGAGGTTAAAAGCATTCAATAAAATGTGATTTAAAGTTGTATTTTATTTATTGCTATCTGCTGTCTCTTTGTGAGAATATGTTAACATAATCACGACAGGTTGTTCTTTGGTTATCTGTCTACTTGCATATACATTATTGTTGTACACAGTAGAGTTTTATTAGAACATTCTAGAGGTGACCTCTTAGGCAGGATCTGGAATAGTCAACCCCTCACTGCACATTCTGAAATCTACAGGTACTTCAGTTCTTTCACATGGCACCATGGTCCATCTCCAAGACCGTATACTAGGCCTGTATGAGGAATAAGAATTTACGAATGAATGAACAGATAATTTCTGGAAGTATCACCGAAAAACTAAGATCTTACAAAAGGCTATTGAGAACTTTTGTGATAGGAAGAGAGATCAGAGGTGAATAAACTGAAAAAGTGTCTGATAGTTGTTGAAAACATTCATTTAAATCCCAATGGTAAAATAAGAACAAATAAAAAGTTGGCTCTGGGATATATGCTGCAAGGAATAGAAAATTGACAAAATAAGACTACCAAAATATTTACCAGTAACTGTAAAACCAGTATTTACTTATTCATTTCTGTCATGTAAAGAAACCAGTATGTATATTCTACTGTTATAAAAGTACTTAATCCAGGGCTTTTTTTCTCCCAGAACTCGGGGGAACGGCGTTCCGGATCCTTTTCGGAGTCCGGATCACGTGGTCCGTCTCCACCAATCGCGCGCTATTACGTCCGGGTTTTTTAGCCTGACCGGGGGGGGCGCGTTCCGGCACCTTTTGGCGCCGAAAAAAAGCCCTGTCCATATGGTTTGGTGGAAAACAAATTGGTAGCTTACTTCCAATTGCCAGCTAAGCCCATGAGTTCACTTGATTTAAAACAAACAATGAACTTCTCTTCAGGACAAGCAGAGCAGCAAAGCACAACCGTGTTAATCCAACACACTCTTCTACTGCATCATTTAGAGCCAATTACAAGGGTTGTGATACTCTGAAAGCATCCTCAATAAAGTCCAATCAGGCCTTTATCTTCTCCAATCCCTCCCTCAGCGTACAAGCTCTCTTCTTAATAGCAATTGCCGACCAAGGTTGTCTGTTTTTTTTTTTAATTCAACAGCATGGATTTTGGTTTAATGAAAGCATTTGCTACAAACATACTCAAAACAGCATGAGGGTTCTTTTCTTTTTTTCTAAAGAAAGGAACAAGCAATATTGTTTCAGTCCATAGTAAACTTAATGGGAATAAACTAAGCAATTGTCACTTCTAAGCTAAACCTCCCACAAATAGGGTACGTTCAGCCTGGCTGCACGCTTACCATTATCATATGATAAAGCAAATAATCTGATTTCTTCTCGCAGGCACAGAATGGCCCATTGATCGTTCTTCTGCAGAAAGAGGCCAAGGTGCCCTGATTAGAGTGGTGAGAAGCAAGCAAAACCATGTGAAGATCTGTTTGTGCTAGTGGCAAAAAGGGAAGGGGAAAAACAAATAAATACATACAAAGTGCCCTGAATATAGAACAAAAGATCCTAATTTCAAACGTTGACAACTCTAATTTAAGATCCAGGCGCTGCAAAATTTACCAGATAAGCTCTATAATCAGATGAACTGGAGGCCCTCAATTGTGGGATCACCGGTGAGTTCAGCCTTCTCAGTGGCAGCGTCTCAATTATTCTCTCCCTATAAATATTTGGCTGACCCATATGCTGTCTCCTTTCATAATATAAGTAAAGATGGAATTTTTTACCATAAATGCATGAGATAACAACGATTGCAAGACCAGACTTTAAGATTGCCATTAAGATTCCTTAAGATTAAGATAGTTGGCTCCTCTCTTGTTCCAAGAATCAGTGTTGTTTTAATTTTGGCATACTTTCTTTTAACAATTGTTAGTTTTGTTGCATTGACTTTTTAAAACTTGTCTAAGTCATTATTCTGGGAAGAAGGTAAAAGGTAAAGGAGTTCCTGAAGATTTTACTCCGCTGGTCATTGCTAACCGTAGGGGACGGTGCTCATCTCTGCTTCAAGGCCATTGAGCCAGTGTTATCTGAAGACTTTTCCAGGGTTATGTGGCCAACATGGTACTATTACCTTCCCACTGAAATGGTACCTATTAATATACTTGCATTTTGATTTTATTTTATTTTATTTGTCAAGCATACACGAGAAAAAGAAAAATAATACAAGTATGAATGTATCATATAAACATATAAGTATAAACATGTACAAATAAAATAAAAGACATTAGGACAGGGACAGTAGGCACATAGGTGCACTTATGCATGCCCCTTACAGACCTCTTAGGAATGGGGTGAGGTCAACAGTAGACAATCTAAGGTTAAGGTTTTTGAGGTTTGGGGAAGAGACCACAGAGTCAGGTAGTGCATTCCAGGCATTTACAACTCAGTTGCTGAAGTCATATTTTCTGCAATCAAGTTTGGAGCGGTTTACATTGAGTTTGACACTATTGTATGCTCTTGAATTGTTGTGGTTGAAGCTGAAGTAGTCATTGATGGGCAGGGCTTTTTTTCTCCCGGAACTCGGGGAAACGGCCTTCCGGATCCTTTTCGGAGTCTGGATCACGTGGTCCGTCTCCATCAATCGCGCGCTATCACTTCCGGATTTTTTAGCGTGACGACGGGGGGGTGCGTTCCGGCACCTTTCTTCGGAGAAGAAAAGCCCTGTTGATGGGTAGGACATTGCAGTAGATAATTTTATGTACTACGCTTAGGTCAGACCGAAGGTGATGTAATTCTAAGTTGTCTAAGCCCAAAATTTCAAGTCTGGTGGTATAAGGAATACTGTTGCGAACAGTAGAGTGAAGAACTTGCACGCTTTCAAACTGCTAGGTGGGCAGGAGGGAGGATGGGAGCTCACCCCATTTTGTGGCACTCAGGTCTTGAACCTGGGCTGCTGGCTTTCCAGTTGACAAGCCCAGTGCTTTAACCACTGAGCCATTGCGTCGCCCATTCTGGGAAGAAGAGCAATATAGGAATATAACAATAGCAACAATAACAATAGTAACCACACTCTAGCCTGAAATCATGAGGATTATCAGCCCAGTACTAAGCAAATTACTGGTCTATTTCAATGTAAGGTCATTTTTTCCAAAAAACAGAAAGTACCTAGATTGCACTTTCCAGATTATGAATAATTATGTAGCCACTCAGAATTCTGCTGAGTGATTAGTGTTCAACAAAAGGGTCAGCCTTGAAGGGCCTGGAATCCACACTAATGGTAATTTACAACAATAGATCAGACTATAACTCTCAGGCACACATAACTTCCTCATCAAATACCAAGATTCATGTGTCTACCTCAATTTATAATATAGGTAGTCTTTTACTTATGATCACAATTGTGCCCAATATGTTTGTTGCTAAACGAGAGACTTTTTAAGTGAGTTTTGCCCCATTTTATGACCTTTCTTGTCACAGTTGTTAAGTGAATTCAATGCATTTGTTAATTTAGTATCACAGCTGTAAACTGAATCAGGATTCTGTATTGACTCTGCTTGTCAGAAAGTTGAAAAAGTTGATCACATTGACCTGGGCACACCGCAACTGTTATCAATAGGAATCAATTGCCAAGCATCTGAATTTTGTTCAGTTCGGAGAACCGGTTGTTGGAAGAAATCACCTTCTGTTGTTGTTTTTTTTCATTTTACAGGGCTAATCCTGCGAGGAAGACAGGAAGGAAACATTCTGGTGTTGTTTCTAGCCTAATCTTTAT
>JAOYMU010000283.1:31709262-31722583 GCA_025802295.1 Psammodynastes pulverulentus
ATTTTTCCTTTAATAAATCAATTAAAGTTGACAGTAATTCCCTATTAACTTTACTTTTCTTATCACAGCCCCTGCTTCTCTTTCTTAGTTGTGTATTCTGTCAAATTGTATCCAATTGTCTTTCTTCTGCTTTGCTCCTGGTTCTCTCTGTACCTTCTCCGTTTCCGCTCACTTTCTCTTTCACCTTTCCTCTCCCTTCTCCTTTCTCTGCTGTCTCCCACTCACACCAATTTCTGTCTCCAAATGCCCTCTATCTGTTACTCCTTCTCCATTACAGTCTGATGCAGTCCAGCCTCACTTCACCGATTCTCTCACTCCTCTCACTTTCCTCACTGTCCTTCTGAAGCACCAACTTCTTCCTTCAGCCTTCTTGACCTGCTGCCAGCCCGCTCACCACCATACCATGTCCTCTCTCTGCTTTCTCTACTTTCTCCTTCTTCCTTCGTCATCCTTTCCGCTGCTTATTCCGTCTTTCTAGATCCCGGGAGTCTCCTGATCCTCTTCCACACAATTCCTTCTCAGTCTATTACACATCTTGCTCTAATTCCATCTCACAAAGCTCTTCGTCCACCTTCTTTCAGTCATACAGTTGCTAAATACTGCTGATTCACTGCTCTTCCCACTGGGTCACCGCTTATTTGTTTGGGGATTTCCCCTCAGCCAGGGCTGCCTTTACTTGCAAACAAAAACATCTAGGACTTACTCTTTCTTCAGGCACTTCCCTTCTGTTGCGTTTCTGGGATTATTCATTCACTAAAGATGACACAGTCTGTTAAATAGATTTTTTCTTCCTCATCATCTGTGGGTTATCACAGCCTTGGGTCTACTATCTCGCAATGACAGGCACTTTCACGTTCGGCTGGAGGGGTTTCCTTTCGTTGCAGCGGGTGATTGCCTTTCACCTCACTGCTCCCCAGGCTTCCCCTCTATTCCACGTGGCTCTCCAGGCTCTCTGCTCCCCCAAAGGATCCCAGACGTGAAAAAATCAGGATCAAAGAACAGAGACCATTCTTCTTCCCACTCCACTGACTCCACCACCGGAACCAGATTAGCATTTTAAAGTGGCCCGAAAAGAAAGAGAAAAATATAGGGGTCTTCTCAAGAGGAATACGAACTCTATGTATGGTTGTTTTCAGATTCATGATGAGAAAATAACTATGGTAGTTTTTTTGTCAGAACTTTATAATGCCACCTTTGGCAGGAATAGCAGTTTTCAAATATTTCCTATTTCTAGTTAAGAATCAATTCTTGCTTTCTTATTTTCATCATCCCCCCCGCCCAAAACTTTTTAAGCTCAAAATAAAGGTTTTGAATGGAAGTCACAGCCCTCAAATTTGAATATTATAGAAAATGAAAAGATCTAAAACATCAGAGTTCCCCAACCTTTCTGGCTTTGTGGACTGGTGGGGTTGGGAGGAGAAAGTGGTTCTGTGTGAGTGGTGGGAAAGCTCACACTGCACACAGCTCCATTTGCACAAATGGCGTATATGCACATCTGCAATGGCGTTCCGAGAACTTTTGCCACCCGGGGCGGTCTCCAGTTTGCCGCCCTCTCCCTCGGGCCTGCCGCCCCTGGAAACGTGGACACGCCCTTCAACGTCTCCGGCCACGCCCCCTCCCTCGGGCCCGCCGCCCCTGGAAACGTGGATACGCCCTTCAACGTCTCCGGCCACGCCCCCTTCTCGCGCTGTGCCGGGCCACTTTGAGCCTGCTAGGCGCGAAATGCCGCCCCAAGATATGTGCCGCCCGGTGCGGACCGCACCCACCGCCCCCCCCTAGGTACGCCACTGCTACTGGTTCTCCAGAACTGGTCAGAACCTGCTGAATACCACCTCTGAGGACTACCTATACTCTCTTTTATTGGCTTTTTTACAAGAGTTACAAAAAAATGAAGAAGTGCAATGCGAACAGAAGCAAATGTTACAAAGGAAATTTACCAGAATTAAAAGGAAGGAAGTGGCTGTAAATCAAGGAGCACTGTGAAGTTTTTCTCTAAAGGATTCTTGCACCTGGACAAAGGAAAAAAGGGAGGAATCAGGATACAAAGGAGCCTTGCCCACAGTGTTTGTTTCCAGCAGACTGAAAGGCAAAAAAATTGGAATGGTCTAATTTACAGATGGCCATTAAAGTGCATAAATATAGAAACAAAGAATAGCATTTCAAAACATTTAGTAACACCAGGAAATAAAAATTATCTTTTTTGGAATAGCTGCAGTTCATAGTAAAGTACTGGCTACCCATGAACCAAAATCTTGGAATTTTCTAAGATTCAGTTATTTAAGTTTCCCAAGAATGTTAGGGAAAACCCCTGTCAGAAAATAGTGTAAATCAGTGTGAAAATATGGTAGCACATTGATGAATAGACTAAGAAAAATATTTGGATGGATGAATGAAATAAATAAAAAGTATATTTAAAAAAAAAGAAAGGTTGCAATAACATTCCAAGGAAAAATTTAAATAAAACATAAGGTTTGTATTGTTGTTTTATTTAGGTCAAATTTGTTCATTTTCTATACAATAAGCTACAGTATACTTACTTTCTGAGAAATGTATTGCAAATACTAAATTCAATTTAGCATCTCCATTTTTCAAATTCTAGAAAACCTATTTAATGTTCTGTTGTGCACCACTTTACAGACTTTCATAACAATTACTTAGGAAAATAATTATTAATGAGAAATTAGATGATAGATACAGTCTAACAGATGCTTGTAAAAAGAGTTTGTGAACATTCCATTGAAGTTATCAAAACCTCAGAAGATAGAAAGACAGAAAGCACAAATAAAATGATATGAGTCTTCTTCCAGGATGCTTTTTAATTTCCCAATCTAGCATATAAACCTGCTGGTCTCTCATTCAAGTACTAAGTAGACTGCCCTACTTAATTTTCCAGCCCAGTCAAGCTCCTGTGTCACAAATATGTTGATGAAACACCAGGTCTCTTCAAAAGTATTCATGAAGTTATTTGCTATCTCACTTCACATTCTTACATGTACATTCCATATATAATATCTTGGAGTTAATTTTTATATCATGCAATGTATGTGTTTGTGTATGCTAAGAATGTGTATTATGGGTATAGTTGTTTATGCCAAGAGCATTTGTGAACCGCTTTTATAAGATTCGCAATCTATTTCTATGGTAAAAGAGATGTCTTCAAAATTCAAGTTATTGCTAAATGAATCAAGATCCACTAGCAGAAAAACCATATGAAAACTAACATTGTTGGGGACCATAAAGAAAATGTATAAGAAATTCAGAAAAATGATGATTGTGAATTGTATAAATGGTTTATCATTATTACTGATTTTTTCTTAAATGTGTATTTTAATATGTTAACTTTAATAAAGGTTTTTTTTAAGAAAAAGAAATTCAGAAAAAATGCTAGTTAATAAAGAAACATTTATGGGAAGAATTCCTATAATGTTAATATGACCTTACCCAATTTCAAGTAAAAAAGTGAATAAGAAATGGTGAGTTCTCGTATGACTTTTTAATGATAAGAAAGACTTTCACAAAAGTAATAAATATAGTGTAGTTATGCAGATTAACACTTAATTTTGAATTAATTCCAAATATCCTATCTTCCAAGATTCATCCACAAGAAAATTAAATAAGATTAAAAGTATAACAGTGTCAGGTTTCTGTGCAGTCATTCCAAGCAAGCTTGTTCACATTATAATTTGTTAAATGGAGTATTTAACTAAATTACCAAGGTACACTGTCAAACTATTTACAAAGTCTGCATTGCTATTACTATCAACCGACAGTATTTTGCTGGCAGAAGTAAACCAAAAGCATTTTAGCATGAAATAGTACAACATATGGACAGATCTAACCATAGTTTCAATTGGGAAAATGTGACAATCTTAACCAAAATGCCAGGGTGCAAAAATGCCAGGGAAGTTCTAGAAGCCTGGCACTCTTATTTTTTATTTATTAATTTTGTCAAGCATATATGAGAAAAAAAGGATATGAACATAACATATAAATATATAAGTATAAGTAAGTACAAATAAAAGAAACATTAGGACAAGGATGGTAGGCATGTCGATGCACTAATGCACGCCCCTTACAGACCTCTTAGGAATGGGGTGAGGTTGACAGTAGACAATCTAAGCTTACAGTTTTGGGGGTTTGGGGAAGAGACTACAGAGTCAGGTAGTGCATTCCAGGCATTTACAACTCTGTTGCTGAAGTCATATTTCCTGCAATCAAGTTAGTTTATATTTCTTTTAAAAAATTCATGCTCTGGTTTTGGGCATCTATTTATTTGTTTACTCCTAATGGACAGAGTCTTGCCAGCCTAAAGCTATAACCATCTAACTTGAGAGATTCTAGAATGTGGCTATATCTAGAACTCTCGCACCAGCACCACCCCACCCTCCATCTTCCAGCTCGGAGCTGCAGTCTCTTAATTTAGCCTTCTTTCTGATGGATTGTACTCCTCCTTCCTCCCTGGAAAAACTGTATGCTGCCAATGCTCCTCTCTACTGTCTCTCCAAGTGCACATTTCATCACATTCAGAACATACAAGTTATTTAACTTAGATTATCCTTCCTCGTATTGACACCTTTCAGATGAGTTGTACTACAATTCCCACAAGTTGAATTGTAGGTTACGCTATCTGGAGGGCAACACCTTGAGGCATGGTTGAAAAATTGTGTACAATTAAGCCATCAATGCAATTTTCATCCAAAAGGCATATTGACAAGCATAACAAATTAATTAACTGCCGTAACTAGCTGTAATTCACATTCAGCACAGTATCTACATACAGCTACCATAGTGAGGCACAAATTAATGACACTATCAAACATCGTGTTTGGATCCATACATATACAAATAAACAGACCCAAGAACAACAACCAAGGAGAATGGACAAAAATATATTGATCATTGGTCTGGAAATAATTAAGCTTAACAAACATACATATTAACACATTCTCAGTATCGGTGGCTTCTTGAATCATTATAGTAGATAGCTTAAAACTTTATGAAATATATAACAATCTGTCACGTGTCTTTTTTTTAGTCCCCCATTTAAAAGATATACAAATGTAATATCTCTCAAAAGATTTTTTCTCCATTTGGAAAAATTTGTCCTTTGTTTGCAATTGATGTATTTCCCAAACAATGCTTTCAATTTGCAAAAAGCCTCATGAAGTTGTATTATTATGGCTTGATTAATTATATTTTTATTTTATGCTGCATGCCTATAAAGGGTACATTATATCATCTCTGTCCCTGAACAGTTCAGCTCTTTCAGCTCAAAACCAACATGCAGATTTTAGTTTTGGGTAAATACATATTGAAATGGGAAACAGAATTAAGCAAATGTCCATAATATACCATCAAAACAGAAATGAGAATATAGGCCATACAAGAAAAGTTGCTATGAATTCATAGTAAGGGAATTGTTTTTTCCTAAATATAGTTCTATTTATGAGCCTATTCTACGCCATAAACTTTCTCTTTCTACTAATACACATTTCTACTAACTCACATATACCTACATGCATACTTATACATTTCTATATTAAATCTGTAGATCTAACTTTATACTATGATCCTTCTGCTTTCTATTTCTGTGACATATAGATATACAAAGAAATTACAATTACACACTTGGGTTGCATTCATATTTGCTATGAACAGCCCAGTGTGGTAGTGCTAAACCATAAATCATGTACTTAGTCCCTTCAGCTTAATGTTATGCGTGAATGTACCTATTATGAGATGCTAGATCATGTGCATATACTGAAGTTTAAAGTTATTACTAATTATTTAGAAGCAAGGCTTACCTTTTTCTTGCACTCATGCTTGTGAGTATATTCTCAAGCAAATTCAAGCATATCTTCGACTCTCCGTTTCCTTGATAACAGCAAGTCCTAGAAACCCTTGATTTCATTTCTTCATCTTACTGTTATTTATTAGTCATAGACATATATGTTTATGTATCTTCACCCCATGTTAAAAATTTTACTTCCTCCCAGAATCCCCTAAATGGAAATTACTACCATTATAGGACACTTTAACATTTTGCCAGTAGGGCACTAGCAGCCCAAGAAAGAGTTTGACAATAGATCTCAAATTTGATACTGGAATTTCAGAATGTTTTCAGGTTGCCTGGTATAACTTTCCCCATTCTTTGTAATTTTATAGAAGTGCAATTAGGAAATTTCCCTTGGAAATGGGCAGTCTCTTTAGACTCTGGTCTGGATCAATGAAACTGCTTGATTAAAGACTCTTCTCCTTGAAGTGCAGCCCACTGGGTATTATGCCTGCAGGGAAATGGATTCAAAAATGCCCAGCTGCAATTGGGGCAGGTGGGGGCAAGGGCTCTGTATAGCAAAATAGCTCCAATGTGACTCTTTGGAAGCAATCTGAGCCAGTCTATTTCTTTACTCAATACTGAAACAGATGTAGAGCAGCTGGGTGGTAGCTAATTGCCTCTTCTACATGCTCAGCTTTTTCAAGTAATTGTGTTCCCTTGTAGCTATAAAATTGTAATTCTATTCCCCCTGAAGCATCAATATTTCTGTGTGCTCGTGCTTTCCTAAAGCATACTGACATTTGAAAATACCTAGTCTGCCGACATGCAGGATAATTACACCTTTGGATAATAATGCATGGTGTTTAAATAATACTTTATACAGTATCCAAAGCACTTCATTTTCACAATCCTACCTGTAAAGAGTGTATTTAACATGGCTTAGCATTATATATATGCCCGTGTATTTGGGTTGCTGCAACAGATTGGGTTTGCAAACTGTGATTAACCTACCCTAAACACCGAGAACTTTTTATGAAGCAAGTTCTGCATATGCTGATGATAAACTACTTTGTCACAATTTGGTGCCTTCCATTCAATGGTGGGACTCAACAGGTTCACACCTATTCGCAAGAACCGCTTGTTAACTTTCTAAGCAGTTTGGAGAACCGGTTGTTGGAAGAAATCTCCTTTCGTTTTTTCCCACTTTACAGGGCTACTCCTGTGAGGAAGACAGGAAGGAAACATTCTGGTGTTGTTTCTCGCCTAATCTTTACTGCCCTGCTTACAGAAACTGCCTCTTGGTTAACCGATATAACAGCCAAAGATTCTTGGCAGTACGCCCAGACTTACTGTCACCTGAGCTCCACTCAGTCATATGATCACCCAGCCACACCTACCCAGCTGGTCATTAGGGCAGAGAACTGGTTGTTAAATTATTTTAATCCCACCACTGCTTCCATTATTTCCCAGACTGCCACTTTTATATTTCCAAGGCAGTTGTAATCCAACATATCCAGAGAGCATTAGTCTCAGGAAGAGATCTTACAGGCAATGTGATCAACAATGAAAAGCAGGCCCCTGTTTTATGAAACTTCCTGCCCTAAATGCAGAAAACAAAGTTTGCCAGTTCCATTCTATGATTAACTTGGGGCACTTCCAGAGTATTTGCTTCCCAAATTTCAAAGTGGCCTTTGAACCATCTCAGGAACATCTTTGTTTCTGGCTGCTGAAGATTTTCATGAACCAAGCGCAGTGTCTATCTTCCAAAGGAGGAGCATAATGACCAGCACTCTAGTCAGTGCCATAACCCATGTCAACCTTGTTTTGTTAGATTTGTTTTGTTGACAAGGAGGAAGCAGCAGCCATTGTGTAGGAGAAAGAAAAACAAGCCCTCGGTCCATTAAAGAAAATATGGAACGGCAGCAAGGGCCCATAGTATTTTCTCATGGGGAGTGGGGATTCCAATGTTAGTATAGGAATTCCAGTCAATGAAAAAATGCCTAAATCTTGCAGCCCTTCCACAAAGTATCTCCTCTGGAGGTGCAGCTGAGCTAGAATTAGCTTCTCAGCTACCGAAGATGCCCCCAATTTCCCCAAGGATAAGGGACGATACTGATCCCAGATTGGGATAGCCCCTGTGTGCAGAAGCTGTCTGACCAAAGAAAAATATATCTGTGTCAATTTGAGATACCTATGCAAATTGGCACAATTCTATTCAGGATTTGGCAGACTTAATGTATAGGTCTCATTTTTCAGGCCAGCAACTGAGATAACAAGGAGCCAGCAAATTGCCTCTGCATTCAAGCCAGATATACTTATTTTCCGTCACTCCTAGCTTGATGGCATTTGTTTAACTAAAGTCATATATATTGTTAATTTCTAACAGGCTGTAGAACATTTTGGATGCAAGCCCAAGTCAAATCAGTGACTCTCTGAATTAAATCAAGAATAAAATGAGTTACTTTCCATTCACCAAGTTCGTATTAAAAGTGGGCCTTGCAATCTCTCTATCCACCTAATAAAACTGTCTAATCTGGCCCAATTTATTTTATTTCCATTTTCTTCAAAAGTTTCCTGGAATGAAGAGAGCTTGTAGCAATGATGGATTTATGAGATAAACAAGAGAGCTTATAGCAATTGATGGATCCCAGGATAACTGGTTATGTAATTTGGTACTACAGCCAGATTCTGTCACTATTGCTAGAATTTATATTTCCAAGGGGAATTCAGCTGAACCTAACAGAACTTTCTTCTGAATAGACTAACATGCAAAAAATCACATTGCTCTGCTGTGATTCTGTTTATAGGAAGAACCCAGCTGACAATATTAACCAAAATCTGTTTCAGCAGATGATGAATGGAAGTTCTCTGTTTAGGCCAGAGCATGCCCAAAAGTCCTTCTGGAGTCTTCTATATTTTAAGAACTATAAAAACTTGGAAAGAATCTCTACAAGTACCAGTTTACAGTTCTCAAGGGCAATTCTGACAGATGCATCTCCAAATTTATATTTTATCCTATTTTCCAAGTAATTTTGTCCATTTTGCCCTAGATGGGTGACAACTCCTCGATAAAGGGCAGAGAGAGGTGCATATTTCTGGAGCATTCTTTTTAACAGCTTAGCTGCCAAGAGCACATATGTTAAAGGTTGTGTCACAGCAAGGTGCTAAAGGCTGCACAAAATGTTAGAGAGCATTAATTATCTCCCTACAGCTGTTCTTTAACCCTCTGCAACTCAGCTTTCAATTACTGCCACAACAAAAGATGAGAAATGGACTTTAGGCAGAAGCTTTGACAATACTGAGGAGACAAGTGAAAGGTTAACATGGAAAGAAAAGCACCCTCCAAACACCATTTCAGATGGCTTCTCTGAAGAAAGGGCTGCTTCTCTATTTAGAATTCAGATCCCTGAGGGGACAAGTGAATATTCACACAAATGCTGCGGGTTGAGGGAACCCACAACCAGCAGGCTTGAAGAATGCACTACTGAGGTGATTTTGGAATTTAAAATGTAGCTTAGTGCTTTCTGAGAGGTGAGGTATGTTGCAAAGGTTTAGACAATTACATATTTATTTATGGAATCATGTATGAAGCACAAGCCCTCGAAGGCAACCTAGAAGTGTGGTTTATCTGTGCTTTGAAAATAACCCCACAATTCCTCAGCAAACAACTCAAATTAGATTGCCCGGTGTAAATGCAGAAAAAGAATGAAATATATTGACAAACTAAATATAGCAATTGAAATAAGTAAAACTAAACTAACACTCAGGAAATAAAATTAAGCAACACCACAGGGATAGTTTCTCATTTCCAACTGAATACTGGAAGATTACAAACCTTTGGGGGCAGCAATATCATATCTACATATCATGCCTTGTGTGTGTTGTCACTCAAGCTGTGCTTCTAAAGGCAACAAAGCACACTAGCAGCAGCTGTTCTTACCCAATATCTTGAATTAGTCAGGAATTAGCTTGCTCCCACAGCCACTAGCAGCTGATAATTATTTAAAACACCAAGATGCAATAATTGCAATGATCTATCTACAAAAGATAATAACAATTGGTCTCAGAAAATAGTATAAATCCAACCAGACTAACTGGTAAAATGATTGGCCAGTTTTCTTCTCAAACATGGTTAACTTTGAAAATGTGGTCCAATCCACATTCAATCAAATGCATTCTTGAGATGACTTCTTCCATTCTTGTACTAGTTTCTCTCCACCCATTTATTTTCCATTCAGTTCCATTAAAACTGACTAAATGTCAGGAGAAATCATGCTAATAAACTATAGCTTTTCCTCCTTTTCAAAGGCAATGGAGCCACAGCCTCACCTACCTCACAATCATCAAAATCCATCCAGAATTGTAAAAAATAAATAACCTCGATAGCTTTACCCATGCAAGCAGACAATTTAAAGGGATAATAGGCTTTTGCCAGTTGGAGGGGGGCTAAAAATGCCCAATCTCATTATCTCCTGGACCCAGCCCTGCATTTTATTCAGCAAGGTGCTGAAAGGATTCAAAGCAAGATTTATATATAGTTTGTCTTTGTTGAAACTGTCAAAAGTTAATGTAAGTAGATTTCTCTATACAAGACCTAGTTTTCTGCCACTTGCTTTGATTTGCTGTTCCATCTTTCCCATTTTCTTGATTTAACATCCAATTATTTCTTGTCCTGTTGCCAGCAAAAAATAATTTTTCATAAACTTTGTTAGGCTTCTTTTTTTAGATACTGTTTTAAAGGCAAATTTTAGCAGATTTTAATGCATACACTTTTTATGATGGGAATATGGCATTCATTACTGTACATTAAGTATGTCTGGCTTCTGATTCTTGGGAAGCTGCAGGAAGTAAATAGGGTAGTTTAGAGCAAAGGAGAAAAATACTTTTTGTAGTTGTATAGAAGAAGCATTTTCATATACTCCAAACATACACCCTTATTTACAAGCATCTTATTTATCTATATTTATCATATTTAAAAACTACCCATCTACCCCACAGAGGGAGGCACCTGTTCATCTTTCATCTTTCCCCCAAATCATATCTGCTGGATAGAATTTGATGCTTTCTAAAAATGCATGCAGGCAACATATGTTCACTAAAGTTCTCATTGTTACAATTTTATTCAAGTCCCTTGGTCTCTAGAAACCAGGCTTTTGAGTGGGACAATTATGCATATTATCTCTAGTTGACATGCATATAAAATGCATGGGCAAGAACACCATGAGAGTTCATAGGAGAGAAAAGAGAAACACAGCTACTCTGCAAATTTAGCTCTCCACCAACTCTTTTTAGCACACAGCCATGTCATATGGGTAACAGAAGTGTTTTTTAACCCAGATAGACATAACTAAAATGTCTTTTCTCTCCCCCTCTTCTTCTTCTTCCATTTCTTCTGTTATGTGTTATGCATTTTATATTTTAAGCTTAAGGGAAGGACTGTCTCCCTGCAATGTGATTTGAGAATTTATATTTTGAGCATTTTAGGTGAAGTGCAACAGAAAAATACATTGTACATAATAATGTATCAAAGGTATAAAATATGCTTTCCTGTTATTTGTTTAGTTCCATGCATAAAATACCAGGTAATTAAATTGCCTTATTGTGTCTGGGGTTCCTGGGCAGTTCTTTAATAAATAAATGGATTTCTATGCAGCTGTGCATGTATGGCTATGCAGAATAGCAACATGCACCTGTGTGCCTATCTAGCACACATTTGTTGGATTTATACGTAGCACTAAGCCATAATATGATTTGTTCAATTTTATTCAATAAGATGTACAATACTTTGGATTCAATTCCAAAATGGAGGATTGGGAAGTAAGAAGGACTCGAACATAGTTACAAGAGAAATTGTTCTTAAAGCAATTTACACCTGGGGGAGAGAAGAATGATAAGACTAGTTTTGTGGTGCCATAACACAATCCATGTGCTTGAGGCACATGTTTTGTCACTTTGGAATCATCTTGATTTGTATGATGTTTCTCAGGATCCCAGAGGGAAGCCGCACAATCTGGGGGTGGGGGTGGGGAATATAGCTGCTTTGAGGTGGTTACAAACAGCTGCTATGTTCACACTTTCTTGTTCTCTGAATCATTGGTTTGGAATCAAATCCCCAAAGTATTGCACAGCCCTAATTCAAACTTTCCCGTTGTGGTTTAACCTTAGGAATAAACTAATCTACTTTAATGTTATTGGGTTAGTATAAGATGCTTGAAATGTGGCAAATATCATCTCACTTTGAGTTCTGGATCCAAAATTATGTGTAATAACTACACATATTTTCAGGCATGATTATAAAGAGTTGGGGGGGGGACCCAAATCCCCATATTATTTTTATGCTTTTGAGCTTCAGTTCTGGCAACTGGCCTAAAGGATTATGCCTATTTTATTTATTTTTACTTATTCAATTTATACACAGCCTTTCTGCTCAGACAAGCACTCTATTCAAGCCAATATCATTCCTGCTGAGTGGATGACAGGGCTATCAAAGGCTGAACAAATAACACAGAGAAGCAAAAGAAGAAGCAATTTTTCAGAGCTGCAAGAATTAACTATCTCCAATATATCAAACAATCTGATGATGGTTTAAAATTGAAATAATATTTAAATGGGGGGGGGGGTGTTACATGTAGCGCCACTATTTCTGTATGAGTCTTCAAAATGTATGTCTAACTTGCCAAGTCCTGCATCAACAGAAAGTTGATCCAAAGATTGCTTGCACTTCTGCTAAGCGATTAGCAAAGCCTTCCCAAGGAGGCATTCACACTCTAGGAATCCTCTTGTCTGCCCAGAATATTTCTTTTTCATCTGCTCTCCAGAAGGCAAGTGCAGCAGTTAACATTGACAGGTTTGTTCTTCTGCATTGACCAGCTTGCCATAATTGGGAGCTGTGAAATATACTCCAGTTTTCACATCAGCTGGGGTTGTAATTTTCCTTTTTATAAAGCAGACCAAATTGATTTTTTTCCCCAGTGAGGCAAAAATAGGAATGGAGGAGGTCTGTGACATGAAATTGATTGTTTAAAATTTCAGAAACAGCATCTGCTGGGTGACTTTCTAGATTAGATATGTTTGGCTTCCTTGGAAGGATAGCCAAACCTTAACCTTGCAAATGAAATTAGGTTGCCTTTATGTGCTAGTTTGCCTACTGACACCTTGTTCAGCCATAATAAAGTGCCTTCCTGCATTCTGTTTATATTCTGCCCTATGCATCTTAAGCCTCAACTCTTCTCTCAAAAAAATGTTGCACCCTTATGGTTTAATGCTTTCTATTAATGACTTCTTCATAGCAATGATGCACCTCAAACATTATCTGAACAATAAACAGAAGTTGTCCATGAGGCTGACTCTCTCTACCTACCAAGTGCATACTTTGCCACCTTGAATTCATCTATCTGGGTGGCTTTGGTTGATAGCTTAATAACCCATTTGGGGATAAATCCCTAAGTAATTCCATGGAATGGAATGGTATTTATTTATTTATTTATATTGGACTTCTATCCCGCCCCATCTCCACACGGGACTCGGGGCGGGTAACAACATAAA
>JAOYMU010000283.1:31806391-31820498 GCA_025802295.1 Psammodynastes pulverulentus
ACCAACCAGGAAGGGCACGGGTCCAGCACACATGTGGTGGTGTTCAGCCTCCCCAGCAATCTGTCCACGCCCTCGGCAGTCACAGGATCAAACTCATCCCAGATAACAGTCTCAAGACCTGCCCCGGGCCCCCAAATTTAGTTATAAATCTAGTCATAAAAGTATTCCATGATAAGCTTTGATTATACTCCCCCCCCTCTGTATCAGTTCCATTCTTGACATACTGCATATTCACATTACTCTGCAGAGATTTAAACTGTGTCCCCAATCTAGTACTACAGTAGGCATTTTATGACAGGAAGTCAATAATGGGAAACTGTTGTTCAAAAATGATTTTAGGAAAGACTACTGTCTTAATTTGTTTAATGTTAGTGGTCAGTAGCTAATTCCACAAGTAATTATTCCAGGAGATGGACTATTACCTAGGTATTTAATCAAGTTGGCTGGTGAAATCAACAGTCATAATCATTATAGTTAAAACTAACCAGGGCATGAAAAGCCATTGGCCTAATGAGTGAATTAAGTTGTATAGTGATCTCACTTTTCTGGCATATTAGAAATGAGGACTGTTCTTTTTTTTATCTTAATTCAACTTTTCCAGTTCCTAGTAATTTAAATCTCATTATTTTCTTACTGTCATATTCTGAGTTCTTATCATAGATAAGATTTAAATACAATAAACATCTCTCTGTCTCACTTTAATCCCCAGAACCATTTCTCACTTGTGCCAAATATTCAAATATAAAATTGGTAGAAATTCTGAAGGTTTTTTAATTTGTTAATCTCTTTAGATTTGTTTGAATATTTATGTATCTTTTGATTTGTTTGAAGCCCTTTCCTACTCTGCTTGGGGCCACAAACAGTGTGTCTCAGTGTTAGATTTCAACAGATTTTTTTTAATGGTGTGTGTGTGTGTGCTTTAGACAAAATTTAAACAATAAATAGGTGTATATGCATTTGATTTTTTTCTACAGCCTACTCAGAAAAGCTTACGGTGCTCATTGTGCCCCAAAGTACCTCCCATGAGAAAAATCTAGTTATTACAGATGACCATGTGTATGTTCTTACCTGTTGTATAGCTCCTACCATTTAACTAATTGAATAAATAATCCTATAATTATATTATGAATTACTAATAAATCTCCATAGTCAATTTCCATCAAAGAGCAGTAATTATGTAAGCATAATAAGGAACCATATATTTGGTGAATTAACATATTATAGATTTTTATGTATCTATTCCTACTGTCATCATAATGCAAGCAGTGCAAACACTTTATAGTACTGACAAACATTTTAAATGAGTATTATTATAAAAATGAAAAGAAGCTAGTTATTATTTCTATTTTTTCCACCAACTGATTTTTGGGTGTATTCTCTGCACTTTTTTTTCTAATTGTGCAATTTGCTTTTTGAGATAAAGCAGTCAATTCCAACTTCAGCCTTACCACAGGCTTCTGTGGAGGCACTGAATTATGGTCACTTCCTGATAATTCCCTGCTTGGAATTTGCCTTTAAGTTCAGCCACAGCACAATAAATCAATGTTTTAAACAGAGGTGGTATTCAGTAGGTTCTGACCAGTTCTGGAGAACCAGTAGCAGAAATTTTGAATAGTTCAGAGAACCAGTAGTGGAAATTTTGAATAGTTTGGAGAACCGGCAAATACCACCTCTGACTGGCCCCACCCCCATCTATTCTCTGCCTCCTGGGCCCCAGCTGATTGGCTGGGTCTTCTTTTGTTGCCCTGCACAGGAGAACAGAGCTGGAAACAGGTTAGTAGGGTGGGGAGGGAACGGGATTTTGCAGTAACTTTCCCCCAGGAGTAGGGAAGGAATGGAGATTTTACAGTATCCTTCCCCTGCCACCCCCACCAAGCCACATCCACCAAGCCACATCACGTCCACCAAGCCATGTCCACACAACCGGTAGTAAAATATTTGAATCCCACCACTGATTTTAAACCAATCTTTCCCAATTCATCACAATCAGAATCTATGTAAAATAAGAATTTTTCTTTCAAAGTAAAAAACATTTTTTCTGCTTTTTTTCCTGAGCTGATGGGAATGTTGATAGATTGAGAACACGATAAAAGTTTTAAAGTTACCACTTTTAAAGTTATCACATTTGCTTCGGAAGTTTGTTTTGGTTTCTGAAACTATTGCCAACTTCAGTAAGTCCACATGTTACTTAATATTTGTGTCAAGTTTTATAACTCAAGAAAATGGTTTTATTTAAAGAGCCAAAAAGAAAATAAAACACATCTCTGAAGTGTATTTATATGTTATTATGTAATTTGTCTTTACTATAGTTACCAGTCACTCTCTCTCTCTTTTCACAGACTTGGATTATCACTTGCTTTTATCTTCAATTGCTCCTACTTTATCCTCTTATTAAAGCCCAAAGTCCCTGTGGGAATCCAGTGACAGACGATGTAAATGAAATTGCAGTACTGGTAAGTGGTTTCTTTCCAAATTTCTCACTAAACACTGTTCTGTACAAGATGAAAGGAGATATGCTTGGCAGAAACATGAAAGCTCTTTTTGGCTTGTCTTAATTATTAGTTTCAGTTCATTTTTATCATGAAAAAAAAAATCTAATAACGTCTTATTTTTTTAAAAAATGGAGAGAGGACCCTACAAAATATTACAAAATACATAAGTCTGTTTCAAGCCATAAAATAACTATGGTGTTTCCCAAGCACCCTTTTTTTGTCTGCTTGTAAATTTTCCTCTTAAGTTTGTGGTAGGTCCATTACTAAATTCTCTTCAACTCTAAAATATAAGGAACGTTTTCTATGCTTTTTATCAGGGCTTTTTTTCTGTGGGAACGGGGCGGAACAGCGTTCCGGATCCTTTTCGGAGTCCGCGTCACGTGACGCGTCTCAGCCAATCGCGCGCTATTACTTCCGGGTTTTTTTAACGCAACGGGGGGGGCGCGTTCCGGCACCTTTTGGTGCCGAAAAAAAGCCCTGCTTTTTATCATGGGGGTAAATATATATGTTTGTGCCTATCTTAAATCATCTGATCAAGAAACTGAAAGTAGGAATGTCCTTTAGAGCATAAATTGGAACCAGAATCTGGGTCATTGAACAAAGCAGCCATGAAGCAGATACCCACATGACTGCTTCGTTCAATGACCACAATCTCAGCCCTCTGTCATTAAGCAATTCCTTGCATCATTAAGTGGACAGAGTCTCAAATAAGGAGTGGTAGATAATTCCTTGGGTGAGGGAGATGCTGGGAGGCTCCACTCTAGCACTGAAAATCCTCTGCAACAGAGGTGGTATTCAGCAGGTTCTGACCAGTTCTGGAGTACTGGTAGTGGAAATTTTGAATAGTTTGGAGAACCGGCAAATACCACCTCTATCTGGCCCCGCCCCCATCTATTCTGTTCAGTTGGGTCTTCTTTTGTTGCCCTGCACAGGAGAACTGGAAAGCAGGTTAGTGGGGTGGTGAAGGAATGGGGATTTTGCAGTAACCTTCCCCCAGGAGTGGGGAGGGAATAGGGATTTTATAGTATCCTTCCCCTGCCACACCCACCAAGCCACTAGCTCTGCAAATTAGATTTTCAATGCAAAAGCAGAGAGACACTCATGTACTGCCTGAGGCAGGTCTTCCTTGCATTACTTCTGCCTCTCTGCTGAGGCATCTGCAGAAATCATGCATGCGACTCCTTAGGTTTATGCTGCCTTGGGGTGGGTGCGAGAGGATCCGTGCAGGCTCCACACAAGTGCCTCTCTGGTGTGGAACTAAAAATCCTTCCTGCTGAAGTCTAAGCAGAAAACATTGACTTTCTGTGGAAGCTAGCACGGAAGGTTGTAAATGATGATCACATGATTCTAGGGCCCTTGGAAACCTGTCATAAGTGTGAATGGATTATGAAGCACCCACATGATAGAGGGATAGTAATTCAATGCTTTTCAATGGTCAGAATTGTTTTAAGACCCTTTCTGAAGCTATCGTAATTTTAAACTGTTAAGTGACCAAGTCGTAAACTGTGGACAACCTGTAGTATATATCTTGCCACATGGAACTACTTCTGTAGTTCAGCTTCTCTCTCTTGCTGGGCAATTCCTCATAACCAATGCCAACATTTTTTTGCTTTTTAGAAGATTATTCACTTTCATCCAAGGGTCATAAGTAGATGGGATGAGATGGGACTGGAGAATATATTGCGATCATTATAATTTTCTACTAAATGCTAGTTTGGGAGTTGTTGCTGTAAGAAAAGGCAGGGAATGGAGCAATGTTACAGAACACAGCTTTCAGCATGCATTGTGAATGATATTTATTTATTTGTTAGATTTATAGCCCGCCCCATCTCCACAAAGGGACTCGGGGCGGGTAACAGTCAGGCAGATAAAGCTACCAATTATAATATATACTAAACATCCTAAATACAGAATTAAATAATCAAAATTTAAAATTTTAAATTTTAAAACCTTAAGCTAAAAACCAAGAATAGTTTAGTTTATATTATTTTTTATTTTTCTAGTTAAAACTTTTAATAAAATCATTATGGAAAATATTTTAACTCTGAGCAAATGAGAGCCAAATACATTCTTTCTAAAGAAAACAAAAACCCTACCTTTTAATGGATATCTGTGATATAGCAAACAAATAAATAAATAAATAAAACTTTGAATGCTAGATAAGCAAGTGGTCAATTCCCAGCTGCCTTAGATTTTTCCACCTTGTACTTTAGCTTAGACAGAAAACTGCAACTTTTTGGAAGCTGCATCAAAAATCACTGGCATAAAGTTTAATGATTTTAAAGCAAAATCTCCTCTTACGTTCGCAAGCTGGGAATGATCTGTTCCATTCAATCTTGCCATCTTTCAGAATACACTTAACTGTAGCTTCACCAACAAGCTTATACCTAAAAGTAAAGAAAAACAATTCAGAATATATATTTCTAAATCTCATGTTGGTATCTCTTAAGAATGATAAGAGAACAAGATGCATGGCATTCAAATTTAATAAATGATCAAATAAATAAACAAAACAATGATGGTAAAAATATTTAAAGAAAAGGAAGTAATAAAGAAGCAGTTTTTAAAAAGCAGGTTAAAAAAGTGTTAGACAAAGAAAACAAAATGCTGTCTAGATGAATGTTCCACAGTTGGGAGCAAAGGACTCATTTTATTTCTCACTAAATGATTTATATTTATACATAAGAGCAGTGGGCAGATATACTTTTCTTGATTTATATACAAAACCTAAAGATATATTTTTGCATTTGAGAAGACCAATATAGAACAAGCTTAATTTTATTTTAAACTGATTTTTGTGGCTATTCTTTCTAAGTCAACTTAGAAAGTTTTAAGAGATGACTACAACTCACCCATGTTCACAGCTGAAGGTTACATTAGCACCCAAACGGATGTCGTCATCAGCATCAGCATCTGTCTTACCATTTTCTATAATTGGAATGGGGCATTTTCCCCCTAAAAGAATAATTAGCATGTATGTTATTATGTAGTGTCTCAGAAAAGTGTAGAAGTGATGCAGATCTGATACATCAGAGGACTGAAAATAGAGGTCCTCCATAGAAAGTAAATCAATCATGTGGAAATGCTGCTGTCCAGGATGTAATGTTAATTTAAATTCTAAATTCTATGCTGCACTAGTGAGGCCACATTTGCAATACTGTGTCTAGTTTTGTTCACCACGATATAAAAAATGCTGAGCCCCCCCCCATCCCAAAAGAGTGCAGAGAACATCAACAAAGATGATAAGCAGTGGTGGGATTCAACAGGTTTCCACCTATTCACGAGAACCAGTTGTTAACTTTCTAGGCAGTTCGGAGAACCAGTTGTTGGAAGAAGTCTTTTGTTTTTCCCACTTTACAGGGCTAATTCTATAAGGAAGACAGGAAGGAAACATTCTGGTGGTGTGGTTTCTAGCCTAATCATTATTGCCCTGCTTACAGAAACTGCCTCTCGGTTAACCCATATAACAGTTAAAGGTTCTTAGCAGTACGCCCAGACTTACTGTCGCCTGAGCTCCACCCAGTCACATGATCACCCAGCCACACCTACCCAGTTGGTCATTAGGGCAGAGAACCGGTTGTTAAATTATTTGAATTCCACCACTGGCTATAAGCTAAATCATGTGGTGGAAGAAGAAGGTATTGATTTATTCTCCATAGTAGTTGAGAGCAAGACAAGGAGCAATGGGTAAGAGCTGGTCAGGAGGAGGTACAACCTGGAAATAAGGAGGAATTTTCTGACAGTAAAAGCAATTAATCACTGAAAAACTTTCCTCCCACAATTGTGGGTTCTCCATTGCTGGAGATCTTCAAGAATAGATTGATTAACCATTTGTCTGGAATGGTACAAGGACTCCTTGGACTGGGGATTAGAAGGCAGAGGATTAGAAAACCTCCAAGGTCCCTTCTAGCCCTTTAATTCTAGATTCTATGATCCAGGCTGCTTCAAAATTTATCTATATTGATATGTATATGTGTATGTAATGTTAAATTTCAAATTTTAAAATTTAAATTAAATTTTAATACAAAGATATAATTTCAAATATTGTATATACAGTATTACCAATAAGTGGAATTACTAAACAGAATTAAGAAATGTATACAATTAATGATCAGCATAACATTAACAAAAAATTGATAATATCAGACAAAGTACATTGAGTTATTTTTGTGATATGAAAAGGTATATAAATCTTTGAACTTCATGCCATAGTATTGTTATTTGGAAATGTTGAAAAAAAGAACTTTAAGAAGGAAAAAAATCATACTAAAATAGAACATATAAGTACCGTAAACTCTTAATTTAACATTTCAATCAAACAATATTTTCCAATTTTATGTTTTATTTTTGTGGGTACAGAGAATTCTGTGGCTCTGACATTATGCTCAGTCCCTACCTATCTTTTTTTTTTTGTAAACAGAATGTTTGCCATAGGCTTTTCCCATGCACCATGCTGGAACCTGTTCCTCAGTACCTCTTTTTGCTGCACTCAACATCTGGATCCGGCTCTTACGATGACTGAAACCTAAGATATTTGTCCATCCCACTTTAACTTTCTCAGTGTGCCAGGAAGCAAAGGAAAGGTCACATTATTTTTTTTATGGATGTATTCATACTCTGTTAAGCGCATAAGGAAGGAATAACCACTGATCTGATCAAGAACCGTACTTGTCAGTTTAGAATAATAGTCTCCAGCCCTCTGATTTCTAGAGAGTTGAATTTCAACTGCAAGCATTCAGTCTAGGAATGATGGAAGGTCAGTATATTGGAAAGCCACCCATTTGAAGTGTTATCTAAATTAGGCAGCAGTAAGTTGCAAGACATTTGGACATAGCAGTAGATTAATAAAAGACCCATACGTGGTGGAAAGGATAGCCATTGTGGCTGAGCATGATGATGGTTGTAATAAAACATACTTGGACTCCCCATATAGAAGAAGATGGAGCTAACCTCACAACCGGAGCTGTTGCAAAGATTCCTAGGGGTTGCTTCTGAAATACTAAAAGATGCATTTTGGGAAACAACTGCCCTTCTTCTTGATTACAAATTGGGGTTTTTACCTGGTCTTATCCTAGCTCCAGGCCCCAGTTTCCAGCTCCAAACCCTGCAAGGGCATATGTGGAAACCCCCACAGTAGAGCAAGAGTGCATCAATATACTATAGCTTGTTTACCACTGAAAAGCAACTGAAGCATTGGGGCATTATTATTCCCTGCCTGTTCTGCTGGCTGACCTTCCACAGGCTGCCCTCCTTGATTCAGAAATATATCTGCAAGGGACTTATGTTTGGTGGGTCCCAGGCAACTGGCCTTCTCTATTGTTGCCCCAGGAATATAAGGTTATCTCTCCATCCTATTTAATGTTCTAGAGATCCCTCAAGATGTCCAAGGTTATGCCATTAGGCCTGGGGGTCCCAGGAAATCAGAGACTTGTTTAGGTGGCTCCACTATTGAGATGGCTGTACTCTCTCTTTGCTTGGGGTTTGCAGGTATTTTTAATTTGAATTTAATTAATGTAATTTTAATCATCTCCATTTTAATGATGATTTTACTATTTTTAAATGTCTGTTCTTATATATGTATTTTTTACTGACTATTGTATGTCTCCCAGCCATTTACTGTGAGATGGATGACAATATACATTTGATTAAAATATAAAGAAATAAAAACAAAATGTGGCATTTCCTGTTGCATCTGTAGCAACTTTATATTAGCCCAGGTACCTCTGAACTACCATGTAGGCTACAATAGGAGGGGTAAGCCTAATGCTTTTGTAGACTTCTATGGTCCAGTTAGAGAAACTCTCCATACCCCATGCCACGTTTTCTTGTTTTTAAAAAGCAAAACTCTTCTTGGATCTCCCAAAATCTGTCCTATTTCCAATCCTGCTTCTTTATTGCCACTTTCTCAGGAAACTACAGATCATCACTGCCCAGTGGAAGATGAAGTTCTTGCCCATATAAGGTAGATTTCAGGAAGAAATGAATTTGTTATCCCTGTTTCCTTTCATTATTCACTTTCCTTATATATTAGAATGGTAAGGTCCCCAGGTTAAATATATAAAGCACTGAAATTGCTTGCTTTGTATTTCTATTGGATTTTATAATGACATTTGGGAGGAGCCAGTGAAGGCCAAGATATAGAAAATGTAAACCCAGATATATTTTTCAGAATGAAACCATCATGAAGATACTCACCCCGACACAACGATGAAATTTCAGACCATTTTGAAGTGTTCAGACATGTAATTGAAGGGTTAATTCCAGGTATATATTCATAACCTGGGATGCAGTGGTATGTCAGGACAGTTCCAACTGGATAGCCTTCTTTTGGGATGTCTTCCTTTAGTGTTGAATGAGGGGGCAGCACTGGAGAGGTGCAGTTATCTGGAAATTGATAAAAAGCTTTTCAAGCAGGAGTAGTAAAGAGAAATTTATAAGAGAAGTGTGGGATGCTTTATAAACACACAAGCCATTTGTATTTATGTGTATGTTTGTGTGTCTGTGTGTGTATAGAAGAGACCATATTCTAACAAAACATTCTAACAAAATTTACTCAGACATGGGCAACTTCAAGCACCTTCTTCATTTTTCCATCTCTCTGTATCAAGGCAATTCCCAACAAAGCCAACAGCAGAAACCAATACGTTGTACCTCAAAAAATACTGGAAATTCTTAGTAAAATTGCCCCACTATTATATGAATATCAGACCAAAAAGGAGCATTTGAAGGGTAACTAGAAAAAAGGAGGTGGGGTATATATGAATGTTCTTTATGTTTATCATACATAACAGAATGTTCTTCTATCCACAAACTGACCTAAGAGGCTGAAGGGAGATTTCAGTTGATGTACCGCAGTGGTAGGGATGCATTCTATATTAGTATTTTGTAGTATAGATAATATACTAGAAAAATTGAGTTTACCCATAAATTGTAACAATTAACTAGCAAGTTCTGGCAATCTTTTGTCTGTAAGTGGTGTGAGACGTTTTTCCATTTTTGTGACCTTAATTTTACACATGAGATCCCATTTTTCAACCAATACTATCACCCAGAGCAGCTCAAAATTCAACATGAGAATTGCATGTATTCAGAAGCACCATTGACATTGCATTTTTAAAGTTGTTTAGTGGATATTTAATAAATTAACCACTATAATATCACCCTTAAATAAACAAATAAATCAAATTACTGCAGATTTGAACTTTTGTATTTCATGCCATGGTGCCTTGTGATTTATCCCATTCTGAAACCATGTATCAGGTGGATTCAGAAATCATTTGGATTTTGGTGTAGCATAATTTGTGAACTCAGTTTGTAAATCATGCTTTTTAGTTTAGTTATATCCACTTAAACTAGTGTGTCAAGCAAACTATAGTTGAAACAAATCATGGCTTAGCAGAATGTATTTATTGTTTTGCTGACCATCCTTTGTTCACGTTATGGCTAGACAAAAGCTCTACTTATATAATTCAGGTTTGGAATGAAGCTTTAATATGTGAGTGTGCCAAATCACCCCTGGACAGAGACCACTGGTTATGGAGTACGCTTCCCAAGATCTCATCTCGTATTTCAGTCTCTTCCAGTAAAGAAATTTAACTAAATGGGATCCTAATCTGTGACTAGAACAAGGCTGTCAAATATCAAATTCTACAAGGGCCAATCTAACCAATTCAGAAGGAGGAATGAGGTGTGCAGGAAGACTTTTCTTTCACAAGAAAGAAAAGTGTACGTATTTCTCTTTTGAAGAAACTGATTTATTACCATTTAACTAAAACAGTTGTATGCAGTGGTGGGATTAAAATAATTTAACAATCAATTCTCTGCACTAATGACCGGCTGGATAAGTGTGGCTGTGTAGTCATGTGACTGGGTGGACATGGGGAACTCGACATCACTCATGTGGAGGGATGCCTCACTTTGCCCAGCCTCGCCTCGCCTCATTCGGCCCTGCCTTGCCTCTCCTCTCCCAGCCACCCTTTTTTATGCCTGACCGCTCACTGTATTTAATAAAAATAATGCTTGCCTTGTGCAAATAAATAACAAACATCTTGACTTCAGGTTTGATGCATCTTGCAAAATATTACTGCTCATTCTAGTCTCCTTTCCTACTAACAGGTCCATCTCAGATTGTAATTTGCTTCAACCTCTCTTGTCTTTTTGCATCATTCTTTGCGAGATTATTCTGAAATTTTATCTCAGATTTTTGCAGCTTTACAATTTTGTTTCCTCCAACCCTGCTTTTGCATGCAATTCTTACAAGTTATTTTGACATTCCTTCCTTTTTTAAAAAATAAAGTAGTAGTTAAGGTGCTAGAACCCAAGAGACAATGAGTTTTAGTCCCATTTTAGACTTGAAAAAGTGGCTAGTGACCAGTCACTCTCTCCCAACCCAAACCACTTCTTAGATTGTGGTTGTGGGGAAACTAAGAGAAGGAAGAAATATTAGATAAGTAATAAATACAGGATAAACATCTAACAAAATAAATAAATCATTTGTGAGAGTGATGTCCTTTTAAAAAAGAAGGGATGCTGACTGCCTTGCACATGCCTTACACTGCTGCATTTATTTCATTTTTATCCACTTTATTTTTCTGTACTTTTTGGTTTCTTCTTCAACAATGGCATAGCCTATGAAATTCTTGCTTGTCTCACATACTAGGATTATTGGGAAAACATCAAGTAAACACATCCATGTGACTGACAGGCAATGGCAGCAGAAATCTCTAAGCAGCTACATTAAGACAGAAAGGTGGAGGCACCAGTTTGCAAAAAGCAGAGGATCTCAAGGAGAAGAGAGCTGAGACATCCATCTTTCAACAAACTGGCACACCTAGTCAAAGGTAAGAAAGTCATCCATGCCTCTTTTATGTGTTCTTTCCATTGGAAATTTGGAGAATGTTTCAAACTGACAGTTCAAACATTGCGCCAGCTCTACAATACTGGTGATCTTTTTAATGATATTTCACTTTTTATCTAGAGAAGTGCTGACCGGATTTAAAAAGCAAATTCAACCATGTCCTTTTTTACGTTTAATCAATTTTGCCAAACATCTCCCCAACTGACAATAAAATAACACAATAAAATAGCACTGTTCCAATATTTGTGGAGCTCCTACAAAAATGTAGGGGTCAATCTATTTTCCAAAGCATCAAAAGGCACGACAAGAAACAATGGATAGAAACTAACCAAAGACAGAAGTAACCTAGGACAAAGGAGAAATTTCCTAAGGGTGAGACCAATCAACCAATGGAATAGCTTGCCTTCAGAAGTTGTGGGTACTCCATCACTAGAGACTTTCAAAAAGAGATGGGACAACTATTTGTCTGAAATGCTCAAGCAGGGAGTTGGACTAGAAGACATCTGAAGTCCCTTCCAACTCTATTATTCTATGTTCTCTATGTTCTAACTTGGCTGATTCACAGCAGAAGCAATACAGCCAGCTGGACCACACATGCATTAAATTCAGGGCCTGCATGATAAAGCTGCATCATTGTTCCATCCTGTATCTTTTTCCCCTACGAAGAAACAAGAAGTAGCCAACACTGCAGCAGTTATAAAAGGTCTTGGGGAACTCCAGGGAGTATACGCTGATTACAGAAGTGTTACTTAATACCCTTCATAATGAAAATGTTTGTAGTCTTGTCATTCTTCCTTAAGGGAAGAAGTTAATCTCATCCCTAGATGGGTCATGATGGGTTTTCTGGGTGTTTCCCTGCCCTAATCCCAATCAGTTTCTATTTTTTATTCAAGGCGTATGCCCGCTGCATTCCTGCGGTTTTGTTATTGCAACTAAGAATTCGCCTGTTAAGTCGTTCTTGGCTGTCTGCCTGGAGCTACTAACTAAAGGGAGAAAGAAGGAAAAAAAACCCTCTCGCACTTTTTTTTCAGCTGGTTCGCTGAACTGCACAAAAAAGTTAGTTAGCGGTTTAGGTGAACCTATGTGAACCGGCTGAATCCCACCACTGGTTGTATGTGCGAGGACCTTCATATACAAGGAAAAACTAGGAGTGAATCAAGTCCCGTTTGGTATGGAGAACTTCATAGATATAGGAATATTTCCAATAACTTAGTCAATAGCTCTTAAGACCTGAATTTCATTAATTATTCTAATTCATTATAATCCACATTATAATTCACCTATAGTTATTGTTTCTTATCATCTGAATGAACAGCGGTGACCACTATAGATCTGCTTGTAAGAAAAGAGTGAGTAGCAGAGGCAATAACAAGGGAAAGGAGAAAACGATAATTCATGTGAGTCAGGCAGAAAGTTCTGTATTAAATGTCAATCAAACTCTCCTGTAAGACTATAAAATAGTTACCTTTGACACATTTGGGGAGGGCAGGAACCCATGAATTGTTAGCCCCACATTTAATATGGAGGCTTCCCACAGCAGAATAGCCGGAATTACATTCAAAGCTGATGGCTTCATTATAGGTATATGAAGGCTTAGGTAAATTAACTAATTTCCCATTTTCCACTTTTGGTCGATTACACTTGACATCTGAAAAGAGAAAGCAGCATTTAAAACAGGGGTGTCAAACTCATTTTCTCCGAGGGCCACATCAGTGTAATGGTTGACCTCAAAGGGCTACATATAACTGTTCTCTCTCTGCATGCGCAAGCTCCCCCACCCTTCTGCGCATCTACTGGCGCGTGCCTACTGCGCATGTGTGTTCCAATCATCTGAGAGCACTCTTTGATCCTCTTAGATGATCGGCACACACATGCGCAGTAGGCACATGCATGCACAGAAGGGTGAGGGAGCACGCGCACGCAGAGGGGGAAACGTGTGTGCACGCACACTTTGCAGGTCTCGCGGGCCACATAAAATGAAGTGGCGGGCCACATTTGGTCCGCGGGCCTTGAGTTTGACATGATTTGACACCTGTGATTTAAAACAAAACCAGCTCAGAACAAAAGCGTATAAATAAAAACAACCAAGAGCTGCTCTTGGCTAAAAGGGATATATAATTAAGATTTGTTTTTTATTTTTCTTTCTTCTATTAGTATCGGATATTAAATCTCTACAAGATAATTTTTGGTTAATCTTTTATTCCGTTTGTGTTTTTCCAGTTGGTTTTCATAGCAATGCCATCAAATCCAGAGTTTTCTTTACTACCGGTAGTCCTTGCCTTATGACCACAATTGAGCCAAAAAGTTTCTGTTGCTACGTGAGAGAGTTGTTAAGAGAATTTTGCCCCATTTTACAATCTTTCTTACCAAAGTTGTTAAGTGAATCGCTGCAGTTGGTAAATTACTACACAGTTGTTAAGTGAATCTGGCTTCCCCATTGACTTTGTCAGAAGTTCACAAAAGGGGATCATGTGACCCAGGGACACTGCAGCCATAATAAATATGTGTCAGTTGCCAAGGATACAGATTGGGATCACATCACCATAGGAATGCTGCAACAGTCGTAAGTGTGAAAAATGATCACAAGTCACTTTTTCAGCACCATTGCAACTTCACTAAATGAACTGTGGTAAGTCAAGGACTCCCTGTACCAGTGGTGCTATTCAGCCGGTTCAGACCGGTTCTCCTGAACCGGTAGCAGCAATTAGGCCTAGGTCGCCGAACCGGTAGCGACTTATGGCTGACCACGCCCCCGAAC
>JAOYMU010000283.1:31876715-31890544 GCA_025802295.1 Psammodynastes pulverulentus
GCATTACTGAAATAAATGAACTTTTGCATGATATTCTAATTTTTCGAGTTTCACCTGTAGTATCCCTCTTGTCTCTGCATAAATAGGCAAGATCATTTCAGCTTAAGTCTGTCCAATGGTAAGCCAGTTCTCTGGGAGAACCTCTTTATATTCTGAGCCTCTGTGCAGGACCTGTCTTAGTTGTAACAAACCCTCTTATCTGTATTAGAAAATGAAAACAGCTATAATACTCAAACCTTTAGCATCTATAATCTATAATCTTCCCCCTTATCCCACACCCAATAAAAATAAAATGCTCCAATTTAAATGTCATCTACTTCATTTCAATAAAAGCATGCTAAGATACTTCAGGAATATAAAGGACCTATATGTGATTACCATTAGTTTATATACAGCCAACTTCTAAGAAAGTTAGAATATTATGGTGGCAACAAAAGTAATACAGTGTGAGACCCCAAGAGAAGGAAGTGTTGAAGGAAGAGTTCAGTGAGAGCAAGAAGAGGTAGCCTGGTCCCAATTAAGGCATAGATCTGTGATGGTAAACCTATGGAACGCGTGCCAGAGGTGGCATGCAGAGCCCTCTCTCTGGGCATGCAAGACATCGCCCCAGTTCAGCTCTGCAGCGCATGTGAGCAGGTGCCTTCTACCAGCCAGCTGGTCTTTGGGTCTCTGCCATGCATGCATGGGGGCAGGATTCATATGGGAGCCATGTGCACATGTGAGTGGTCACGCATGCATGCGTGGGGGCAGCGCACATGCATAGGGGTCGTGTGTGCATGCATAGGGCACACGTATGGAGGTTGCACATGCATGCATGGGAATGCAGAAGTCACATATGCATGCACGAATGGTGGGGCACATGCATGGGGCATGCGCGTGCATAGCATTTTGGGGATGCATGTGCGCTTTGGGCATTTGGTGCTGAAAAGGATAACCATCACTGACATAGACTCACTGGGAGTCTATAGTACCCAGGAATTTAGTCTTATAGTTTTCAAAATTATGTTTTCATTACTGACACTTATTAAGCTTTCCAGATATCTATGTGGTTCTTGCTTCTTTATTTTGTCAATTGCATAGGGCTTGACATATACTGTATATCAGCAATATAGTCTAATCATTCTTAACCAAAGTGGACAATAGCAGGTCTTTATGATCTATATAAACCAAGTCAATTCTTTTTCTCTTTCGCAGAAATCAGAAAATGGAGGCTCCAGGTTCAAATGTTTAACCTTAACCTTTTATTTTGAACTTTTTGATGATCCTCAGAAAATCAAACTCTTCTACCCTAATTTAGTTCGCCAGTCAAAATAAGAAAATCTTTGTAAATTGGTTTTTTTGAACAGCCCATACAGTATTAATGCTAAATAAATAATGATCAGTCCAGTGACTGAATCTACCATAGACAACTATATGATTAAAATTCTACAAAAGTATTTTTCTGCCCACTAAGCAGTGAATAGATCAGAGAGAGGCACACAATTCAACAATTTACTGATGGGAACAACTCTACCTGCCAAAAAATTGTGAAGTTTAGATCAGAAGAGGATTGCACAGTTGAATTTATCACATAAACTAAAAACAACAACTAAAATATTGTCTTGTGTCACTTATCTAAATAAACTATCTATTTGAAATATTATTAAGTTTATCAGCCAAATAAAAAAATCAGCATGAACCCAATTTGATTATCAAAACTCTTGATTTTAGCTCTTTTGTTTCAATGTAACAACTGTTATTAACAATACATTTTTACGAAACAGAATTTGAGCTAAAAGAAGCTTTATTTAGACATTAAATGGATTTCATTTTATTGATCTAATGAAAATGTGAACTTAGTTCACATATTGTTGCATTCATTAAAATGTACTAAAAGTGTTAAAATTAATATTTCAATATTTTGCTCTTGTTGCATAAAGTTGAGGTTTTTTTTAAAACAAAAGAACTCTGGAAATCTATCAAAGAAACTATAAAGATGTGTTTGCAGTGTTTTTTGAAAAGCAGCAAGAACCAAATATCCTTTTTTTGTGGTCTAGTCTGGATTCATGTTCACAGCACAAATGTGTTGTCAATTTCCACTGTCCTAGATCTCAGGCCAATGCCAGCCCACAACAATCACTGCTTGAAGCTAACAAAGGATTAATTCTCTCCCACTCTACCAATACATTCCATATGCAGAAGCTGACCAGAGAGACAAACAGATCTTATCTGAACACTGGCAATGTTCAGGTTGAAGCATCTGGCACACTTTATCCTCCAATGCCTCATCCTAATTTTAGTCATCCTTGAACCTACCATCCACAGATTTTGAAATTATTCATTATATTCTTCTAACTAGTCTTCATTTATAAGAAAATTACATGAGCAATATTTATGGGAAAAGTCAACTACTATTAATTTATCCATTCTGTTAGAAAACATACCAGATATGCAATTAAATATTCAAATCTTGCCATGTCCATCATGCATGATTCTACCAATTCTTTCACATCAAAGATTCAGTGAAGAAATAGGTTATCAATGTTCTCAAAATAATTTATCATATGTTATAAATTTTGAAATATAGCACAGATCAGTATCAGAGTATAATCCTAGATAGCCTAAGACACAATCTAGTATGAATCCTAAACTTCTGCTAAGTTCTTAGTAGTACGTTTACTTTTTGTTAGTGATTTTGTGTTTCCTGTATTTTTAGATTCTCTGAGAACTTTGTTCTTAATATATTAATTCAGCATCTTAATCCAACTTCAAAGGGTTAACAACAGATGTTAAATGTTTACACTGGAAGATTCAAGAAGTGGGAGGGTGATCAATTACTAGACAAAAATAGCCCTAATAAAACTCATCACTTATTTCTGGAACTAAGAAATGTAAAATATTTTTTATTTCTGCTTCCTAAAGATTTGATAGTTTTAACAACAGGAATATCTATTTGCATTTAACTACAGTTTTAAAGTGTTGCTCGTACAACTTTGTAAAATTTAATTCAAATTTGTCATCAGCTAAAACAATTGCTCAATCCCAGAACATAGCCACGTTATCTGCTAGCACCAACTGTTCTACAGTGAGGGCAAGAACATCCTGCACAAACTTGAAGTTTGTCATTCCCAGGATGGTCCAACTTTTCCAAGATTCTTGGAGTTCATAAACATCACAAGAGAATTCTCTCCAGCTGGCTGAGTGCCTTCCTCTCCATGGCTGCTCTCTTCTTTGACCAGCTGCAAAATGTCACAAACTTTCCCCATAAACTCTGGCAGAAGACAGTGCATGTCTTCCAAGGATATGTATGTATGTATGAACTCTTCCAAGCAGCCACTTCATCTGGTCTAGTAGTGATTATCACTGTCACTTGAGAGTGTCATAATTGCTCCCAATCTGCAACCATCCATCTACAATCAAAGTAAATCAGATTTGGAAACCAATGTTATGAATACTAAACCTACTTTTATTATAGGGTTACTATAACAGAATCTTATGTCTGAAAACAGCTCCCTGCACCCTCTATTTATCCTAGAGAGCAGTAGGGAATTTCTTCCTATCCATACAATTACTCTCTAGGGTTAAGCAGGGTGGGAGAGAAAAGGTTGGGAGACAAATATGTAGGTCACTTTTTAAAATATAATATGATGTTCAGGTCTGCTTATTTAAAGCAGTACTTTATAATGAAAAGCAATGACATTTCACTACTTAGCTCTGGTATTTGCATGGCTGTTTATTTAGGGAATAAAGATGGTAAATCTCCCAAATGAGAAATAAATGATCCCGTTGCCATTGTCCAGAGAGGAAGAAAGGTGAAATTTAGAAGGGGCAGCAGGGACTAATGGTATTAGGAGAATGAAGAATTGAAGATAATAAAGTGGTATGATGTGGGGTGTGAATAATAGATGATAAAAGAAATAGAAGGCTTTAAAACAGATAAAAACCAACTATGGAGAGAAAATGGGGAAGATAGGATTTGCTCTAGACAAGTATTTGTCTTGAGTATAAAGTGATAGAAGGGAAAAGGAAAACATGAAATGTAACATTACAAGCTTGTTATTCTGGGGAAGAAAGTGTTTTATGATTATGCCGACTATGGCAAACATTTTGTGAATGGGCACTCTTTACATTAGCTGTATAGTACCTTTGAGTATTTGAGAAGTTTGAGAAATTCCAGATATGTCCACTAGAATGTAAACATTTTAATAATATTGCAAAAGCTAGCTTGAAATGTCTGTTTGACTTTATCCAGTGTATCCAAAAGCATACATGGAATAAGAAGCAAACATATTCTTGGTTCTACTTAAGTTTTCTAAACAATTTCTAGGCTTGTTTGTGATGTTATAATTTAATTACATCTGTCCAAGACTGTTTATATAGGATAAATTATTAAACTCACTTGCTTGCCTGCCTATGATTGTCTGCACTAAACATAGACTTCCATCAAAACAACAATGTAATTTATTTTAGTCAGAGATATCAATAAACAGAGGAAAAAATAGATGGAAATATTTTTTTAAATGTACAGAAAAATCCAAGTAAATTAACAGTTAAACTATGAATAGCATAATCATGAAAAAAAATTAACAGAGCAAGTGAAAATTGTTTAAAAAATGGAAATATACCAAAAATGAGTTCTCAAATAACAGAAACATTTTCAGAAACAGAATATGGGGTGGAACAAAATCCATTAATAAGTGTAAATGTGTCTGAAAATAATGACCAAGATTGTATGGTTAGAGATGAAAAAGAGATTGGTGTTTGTTTGTATGCTAAAGGAAAATAGAAAGAGAATATGCAAAACTTTGAATCACTGTATTAATTCTTTATCCAAGCTGTGGTCTTTTTTTAATCTTACAAAGAAGAATAAAGCCAAAATTGGAGAGAGAAATAGAAAATTAGCAGATATTGAAAGAGGCAAAGGACTTGAGATCAAGTAACTCACATTACATAGATTACAGTGACAGCAAGATAATATAAAACAGAAGCTTGCTTTATTGATTACAGCAATATTTGTGTAAATCATTCCAAAATATGGAATATATCAAGACTAGAGGGTATAGTGTGGTTTATTCTTCTGAGGAACTTTTCGATGAACAAAATCTAGCATAAGAACTGAACTTGGAGAAACAGAGTGGTTCAAAGTAGGAATGGGAGTGAGACAAAATTTAGACTGTATGCATAGCTACTTAATTTATACATTTATATTATATCAAGATTGGAAAGGATGAAGGTTGGGGTCAAAACTGGAGATCACAACACTAACAAATTATGTTATGTTTAGTATCTGTTATTTGTTAGTAAAAGTAAAGGAGACTTAGAAAAGTTCGTTATGAAAGGAAATAAATTAATTGTGGTTGTCTTTGTGTGTGTAAAGAGGTGATCAGGGAAATATCAGTCTTGTGGAATACCACAAACTAGGTTTCTATTGATAGGGTAAAAGTCACTATTGTTGTTAGTAAACATGGATCATTCCCTTTTCTTATTCCTGTCTCCTTAGCTGCATTGGCCATTATGTCCAGGTTTGCTGAAGATAACTCCTGCTGCCCTCATCAGAAATATATTGTTTTCATATGTCCTTAGATTGATTGAAACCATTTCCTGCTAGTTGCAAAAAGCTGGAAATTAGAATCTGAAAGAGGCAAGAGCAGTAGAGATTAAGAAACCAGAGATTATTGATACAAAGGAGGCTAAATCTATGAAGAATTGAAAGAGAATGGCTATAGAAACAGTTATGTACAGAAACTGATCAGCAGATGTTGTTTGTCTTTAAAAAGCTGACAGATTCTGGAAAGATAGCAAAATGAGATGTCTGTGTTTTCTGGTCCCTAACCAGAAAGATAACTTCAAACAGTAGCTTTCCAACCTTTGTCTCAAAAAACACCACCAGAATGTTTTTAAAGAATTATCCATGAGAACCTGTCAAGGCATTCAAGGCAAACTCATTCATACTCTGAGTAGTATCTGAGAGTAGTGGTGGTTCCAACAATATATAAGAACAGAAGCAATGATCTCCACGGAATACAGGATTCTTCTGGTCTTGCCATAATATGCAGCTGGCTAGTTTCAATAGCAGCTGTGGGAATGGACTGATTACAATATATATACACCATATATATACCAGGAATATAATAACAGACGTAAATATAGTCAGCTTCTATGACTCTATCTTTTAAAGATTTTTTTAAAAAATATTCAGCCTTATTTAGCCTTAGCACATAATCTAAAATATAAGATTACACCATGGAATAAATTGCCTTAATCTCATCTATTTAATACCATAACTTTATAATCCTTGTATCAGAGATGTGGTATATTAATTAAGCTCATTAACAGGGGTATGCTTCATAGAGATATTTTTCCTGTCTGCATTGATGTGCAATGCTTCAAAGGATCATATAGTGATACTATATGATTTATTTTTTTAAAAATGGAGACCCGTTTTTAGAAACACCTAATACACAGCCTCTGCATTTATTTGAGCCATAGAGCATACAGTTTATCCAGCTCACTTTTCAGTTCCTGCAAGCTCCTTTAATAGTATTGTGGGCATATGTTCTTACTTCTGAATATACATAGCTTGTTCTGAGGTTCAGCTTCAATGTTCCTTTTCAGCTCCCTTTGAAGATAGTCCAAAACTTCAAATGGCTCAGCATGTAATAGCAGAAAGTTGAAATAGGACCAGACATCCAAAACACATTATACTCTTTTCCATCCTCTTCTTCAGCATCTTCTGATTCAAATCCAGGACTAATCCAAATTGTTTGCAACTGAGAAGCCCACTTACTTAGGGCTGATGTTATTTTTAGTGTAAACATTATTTCATGAGATTCATCCTCTAAAGTATTAAAGACACAAAATGTTTGTACCATTGTTTCAAAAAAAAATTGGCTAATTTTAGGCAGGACACGATTAGGCAGCATACATGTTTTACCTTAGTGATATTTTTAATCACATAAATTGCTGAAGCTAACAATGACTGAACTAGTTTTAATTTTGGGTGGTAGCATTAGATTATTAACAAGTATTCTTATTGTATGATGTCAATGTTTAATAATAATATTGCATATCAGCTTCCTTTTGTTTTAAAAAAATGGTAGTAGTACCAGAATGACCGTCTCTGGGTTTCAAAGCTAAGGTAGATGCAACTTACCGGTAGTTAATATCTTAATGTAAATGGTCATATAATTCCAGAACTATAAACTAGATGAAGAAGGGAAAATGGAAAGGGGAAAGGGGAAACAAAGGGAATACATCCTGGAAGAAAGCAATGACAAACTACTTCATTTTCCCCAAGGAAACTGCATGGATGTGACCATATAATCATTGGGAGTTTAGTTTGACCCTCAGTAATTATATTTTTAGATTTATTTTCTTTTGGGTGGGATATTGGGTGGGATATAGATATTGTATATATATCTTCATTCATGAATAGATATTTATAAGATATATATTCGCCTCTATTTCATTCATAACAAACTTAGACCTTCACTTTTCTGTTTACCAATTCTATTTCATAAGATCAGACTCTTCACATATATTACTTCCTCTTTTTCTTAGTTTCACAGACACATTAACTTGTTTATTTTCCTTTCCTTTCATTTCTTAGGTCATATTATTTATCATTCACTCTTTGTTACATTTCAAGTTAACATTTCATGTACAAGCATAATCTCTACGCTGCCATATACTGTATGAATAAATATGTGGTGGAATCAGTGTTTCTTCCCTTCGAATTTTTACATTTGTTTGAACTATCACAACTTTACTTCTACACTTTTACTACAAGACTACAAACCTGATATCTGATGTTCATCTTTAAGAGTTGCTGGCATCCTAAAGTGTCCTTCTATACTTCTCAATCTTGAGATGCTTGAGCCCAAGTATGAATAAATTGCCAGAATAATTTGCAGTGTGTAAAAATCTCTGCACAAGACCTTGTTTGAATTGGAACAATTGCTATCTGAAGAACTAATTTAATACATATTGTTTTGGAAATATGGTTTATAAAATATAGAAACTCATTGAGGTTGAGTGCTCCTTAAATAATCTTTCAGTTCCTAAACTTTGACTTTTGAGCTGTGGTGATGGGATGGAAATAGATAGAAATAGCTGGGAACTTCACAAAGATCAACTCTCTGGAGATTTCATTTAGTTTCTGTTCATGATTGAATAAGCACTGTTACAAGTAGAGACTAAGAACATTGCACTATCGTAATTTTTTCCAGTCCTTAACACACACACACACACACACACACACACACACACACACACACACACACACACACACACACACACACACACACACACAAATAGCATTTTACAAAAATAACCTATTTAGTTAGCAGTATATATTGATTTCAATATAAGGAAACAGATATTAATTCTAAATACCAAATATAATTCTTATACTTTGCATATGAAACCAACCTTGTTGCATTATTCCTTTTACCATCAGCAGTGATGCCACTTGAGCCTGGCCACCTATCTGGGATCTTATGGACAGGGGGAAACTAAATATTTAGACAGGTCATAATAGAAGGATGTTCTCTTCTTTATCTATCAGGAAGGGAATCCAATGTGTCACCATTGCCAACATGCACTCAAAAGATCAGCAGATTGGTTTTTAAAAGCCCCATGCTTTTAAAACCTGAGGTTTCAACTGGTTGGGCAGCAATATTTCTCTTTCTGCTGGCTGAAACAATGATGGAGTCAATAAGAAGAAGAATTGCAATAAAAAGATTTGCAATAGTAGAGTAGCAGTGATGAAAAGGGAAAACAGTAATAAGAAGGAAAAAATAAAGAGGAAGCAGTAATTGGAAGAGGACAATGAGACTGCAGGGAGAAGGGAGTAAAGGCAGCTTTAGTGACAAGGGGAAGAAAGTGATGGGGAGAAAGCACAGAAAGAAAAGAGAAAAATGATAGGAGGAAAAAGGAGTCTTTGCAGAATGGTCAATGCATTTCCTTTCACCATCACCCTATATTAGTTTGTTACTTGGACTTTATATACCACTGACTACTGAGGTCCCTCAGTAGGTTCCAATAAAGGCATAAAACCATCAAAACCAGTTAAAACCAAGAATATTAAATTAATTAAAAGTATCAACATTAAAAATCTGACCAAAAATTGTGTTTTTGAGTAAAAAAGGCTAGGTCTTTCAGTTCATCAGGGAGCACTTTCTAAAAGCTCAGAAAGTTAATGTCAGTTCCAAGCTTAGAGGTGAAACAGCAAAATCCAATCACCTTCAATCCCTCATTTGTTTATAGCTGATAGACAGAATCTTGCCAAACTAAAGTTATAATTTCTAATCAGCTAGATATATCCTGAGAGATTGTAGGTTGTGCGATTACCCTGGACCTCTTCTCCTTCCCTGTCTGGCTTGGGACTGTGCAGCCTCTTATTCCAGGCCTGTTTCACGGGAAAGATCCATGTTGCCAAAACTCTTTCCTTCTGCTCCTGCAAGGGTACTGTCAAATTCGTGGATCTGCCATTCTTCAATGGAAGAAGGGGGGGATGGATTTGATACATTTAATTCTTTTACTCTGTATGTAATTTGAATATCCTATCTCATATTTTGATTTTGCATAACCTTCCACAAGATTTATAGCCAATTCCTGGCGACCAGATATCTGGAGAATTCACACCTCTTGGGAAATTACAAAGGGGGGGGGACCCATTTTATTGCAAGGATGGATGACAGTCCTGAAAAATGTTTCTACCTCTTAGAAGGGGGATGGTAAATTGACATCTTCTCCCTCTGGAGTGGTAGAATCCACATTAGACTGTTGGGAGGGGTCTCAAATTCCCCTTATCTGGATTACATGCCTTGCAGGATCTCCAGAGCTTGCTTTGAACTGTTTAACCTGCCCATTTTCCTATTCAATAAAGGAAATCCTTTTGAACTACAAACATTTCAAGAGTTCGTACCTATCGTAGAAGGGGGGGAGAGGTTGGTCCGTATAGAAAGCAAGCTCTGTAATAGCTGTCAACCCAGAGAGAGAAAAAGTTTTTTTTCTCACTCTACCGAGGGGACCCTGCAATGATGTCTGAATGAAACAGTGAGAAAGGAGAAGCTGAATGCTGGGGAGAAACCTCAACAACTACCCATGCCGACACCGGCTCAGCATGTCCCATTGAAGACAACGAAACTGCTGCCTGATGGATGGTGACCCTCCTCAACATCGACGCTCCAGAACTGCGGAATCTTGATCGATTCATGACAGCCCTACACCACCAGTTTGAAAACCCCCTCACTGATCGCAAAGCCCGTGACCGCATTAGAGTCATAAAGCAGGGCCGTCGCCCTATAGCTGAACACACCGAGAAATTCCGTGACCTAGCTGGCTGAGTCGACTGGCCAGAGGATATTCTAGTCTGTTGGTTCAAAGATGGACTCAATGATGACCTGTACACTGCCTGCCTGGTCTAGGGGCCCCCAACCACCTGCAGGAATGGTACCTGATGGCAGAGGAGACAGAGATCGACATGATCCAAAACAAGCAGAGCTTGAAGAAGATCTCCACACCAGGGTAAGCAGGAGCCATTCAAGCCCCAAACTGCCATGGCACAAAGGCCAACGAGCTGTTTCAACTGTGGGAAGGAGGGGCACCATGCAGCAAAATGCCGTTCCAAAAATCCTGCCAGGAAGCCTGATCACCTGTCAGGGGGGAAAACTGCCAAAACCAATCCCCGAAGAAGAGAAACAGCACTGAGAAGCCGGGAAGCTGTGAGATTCCACTCCCCTCCAAACCCAGAAGAAGACACGCCAACACTTCGAGAAGACTGAGCCAGTCTGAAAGCAATCCAGAAGATGACCCGCTAGTAAGCAGCCCAATTGAACTACTCACTCTACCCCTAAGACTGTTTATTCCCAGCCGAGGGAAGGGGGAGGAAGTAGCAGCACTACTGGATTCCGGGTGCACCCAATGCCTAATCAACCCAACCCTAGTAGGGAAATTGGGGACCCACTTAAAGAGAATGGAAAATCCCATTGCTTTCTGCCAATTAGAAGGAACTATAGTGGGGGAGAATCAGCCAGTTTTGCCACAGAACCATTAAAAATAAAACTGGGGGGGGGGGCACAATGAAACACTAACATTCATTGTAATCCCGGGAATGGAAGGACCACTAGCCCTAGAACTCACATGGTTACGGAAATGGAATCCAAAAATAACCTGGAAAACAGGAACCATACATTTCCAGAAGCATGTAACATTTGTGAATATCCCAGAGGGGGGCAAGGAAGGGAAAAGGAATAGAGAAACAGCCTGGCTGGCCAGTCTGCTGAACACATTGACATCCCCAGAGAATAACAGGATTTGGCCGAAGTATTTAGTGAGGAGGCATCTTATGAACTCCCACCTCATCACACCACTGACTGTGCCATTGAGATCCTGCCAGGGGATAAACTTCCAAAACCAAAAATGTACTGCATGTCCCCTAGAGAACTAAATGAACTCAGAGCATTTATCAATAAAAATCTAAAAAGGGGGTTTATTGAACCCACCTGACCAAAAATAGCAGCCCCAGTGTTATTTTGTGAGAAGAAAGATGGCACCTTACGTCTATGCGCTGATTTTCAAAACATGAACACTATCAGCATGGAAAATGTGTACTCACTCCCCCTCATGAAGGACATGCTAGGCCACCTCCCAACAAGATTCCACAAGATTTATAGCCAATTCCTGGTGACCAGATGTCTGGAGAGTTTACACCTCTTGGAAAGTTACAAAAGGGGGGAAAGGGCCCATTTTATTGCAAGGACGGATGACAGTCCTGGGAAATGTTTCTACCTCTTAGAAGAGGGGTGGTAAATTAACATCTTCTTCCTCGGGAGTGGTAGAATCCACATTAGACTGTTGGGAGGGGTCTCAAATTCCCTTTATCTGGATTGCATGCCCTGAAGAATCTCCAGAGCTTGCTTTGAACTGTTTAACCTACCTATTCTCCTATTCAATAAAGGAAATCCTTTTGAACTACAAAAGTTTCAAGAGTTCGTACCTACCGTTGAAGTGGGGGGAGAGGTTGGTCCTTACAGGCACAATCCATCATAATTTGACAGATTGATTGTGAGATGAACTTGCCTCAGTAGGGAGTGGTGGTGGGTAAGTTTGAAGATGATATTCCCTCAGATAATCCAAATCCAAGTTCATCAAAGCTATCTTAAATGGGTTCATGATGTATCTTTTCTGGAAACAGTCAGCCCCTGTAATGAAATTGAAATATTTATTTATTTACTTCTTTAAAACTTTTATATAGCTGCCCATTTTATAACCATCTTTGGATGGCTCTCAAACAGAACTATATTAAAATTATAAAACTAAACACAGTCAAACATTAAAAAGAACAAAAACCTGGCACCAAGTCAACCTTCTAATGTATGTTTCTTTATAAAACAATAAGTGTTGACAACATTACCAATCTGGCTTTTGAATTCTCTAGCTCAGGGACCTCCAAACTCCAAACAGAATTTCCCAGGCAGCATGGATGTCCAATTCCTGGATGTCAGAAATTGAAACTGATCCTGTCAAACCATACAAGAGGATTTACTGGACATCTTTTTAATTGTCTTTGCATCAGTGCAATCAATGAATTTAGCTTTGATCATCTGCTGCTACCTAGTATAGCTCCAATTAAATCTACCTTTGTTAATATAAAAGCTGCCAAGTTGATTTCTCTGCTGTTTTCTACTAGCCGAGTGATTTGTGGATCTTACATATAATGGAAACAGTTTAATCACCACAGCTGGGACACACACACACACACGCACACAATATGAGTTTTGAAAAACATATGTTTTCTTGCTTTGTGTCAGCAAGTTTTGGGAAAGACTTCATGTATTTAATGCTACTTTGTACCTGGTAAACCATATCCGAAGGCTCCTCATTATACCACTCATTTAACTTATACAGTTATGGTTGTAAAACCAACTACATATTTTTTCCCTTCCTCTTATTTTCTAACTAAATTGCCAGGGGAAGAATTTTCAATACCTGAAAGTGTGGACTTTCCTTTGCTAATATTGTATTGCAACTGTAGATGTAAAAAAATTCTTTCTTGTAACCATAAGATAAAATTAAGGTTAAAGTGAAATTTTCAATAATATTTGTACAATTGTCATTATTAATTGAGCTGCTAAATTTGAAGTTATGAGCTCATTATAAAAAACAGTTCCATAGCTATGTCTCAAAAAATGCAGGCTGTTGTTCAACGTTTTCAGACATATTGTTTCAACATGGAATTTGATTTTTTCCTTCATTATGTTAAAGTCATGTAATAATGTCAATCCTAAAGGAAATCAAACTTTATTGTCCTTTGGTAGGAAAGATGCTGAAGCTCAAATACTTTGGCCACCAAATGAGAAGAGAGGAGTCATTGGAAAAGACCCTGATGTTGGGAAAAATTGAGGACAAAAGAAGAAGAGAACAGCAGAGGATAAGATAGTGTCATCAATGACATGAACATGAGTTTGGGGACACTCAGTGAAACAGTGAAACTGGGTGCTGATGTGCTGTGATCCATGGAGTTGCAAAGAATTGGACATGACTTAGCAACTGAACAACAACAAAATGTAACAATGATTACTTGATTTCTTTAACTTTAGATTGACTACTGTTGATCTCACCCCATTTCTAAGCGGTCTGTAAGGGGTGTGCATAAGTGCACCAACATGTCTACCATCCCTGTCCTAATGTCCTTTTTATTTGTACCTGTTTATACTTATATGTTTATGTTATGTTCATACTTGTACTTGTTTTACTCATATATGTGTCAGCAGGGCTTTTTTTCGGCACCAAAAGGTGCCGGAACGCTCCCCCCCGTTGCGTAAAAAAAACCCGGAAGTAATAGC
>JAOYMU010000283.1:31996269-32006858 GCA_025802295.1 Psammodynastes pulverulentus
AGCTTCTGCCAACCTAGCAGTTCGAAAGCACGTAAAAAATGCAAGTAGAAAAATAGGGACTACCTTTGGTGGGAAGGTAACAGTGTTCCATGTGCTTTTGGCATTTAGTCATGCCTGCCACATGACCACAGAGACGTCTTCAGACAGCGCTGGCTCTTCGGCTTTGAAATGGTGATGAACATTAGAGTCAAGAATGACTAGCACATATGTGCGAGGGGAACCTTTACCTTTACCTTATTGAGTTGAACAAAGAACATAGTATTTAGATATATATCTGTTTCTTTTCTCTTGTATTAGAACGTTAACATATGTTAAATGTTTCGTCCTATTTGGGAAAGTTGGTTTCTTCTGCCTTCAGTGAAAGAAATGAGGTATTTCAAACTTACAAATGGGATTAGATCATCAACAAATTATCAATCTGCTATAATTTAACAATGGTTAGATTGCTGGGTCATATTCCTACTTTCTTTTATATTAAAAGAATAAACATTTTGGAAAATTTAACATTGTTCCTCTGTAATACTAGTATTATATTTTATTTCTGTTTGAGGTATGTAGTGCATCTGAGTAACATTTTATTGTACTTAATGATGATGATGATTATATTATTATTGTTGTTATTAGGAGACAGTGCTACAGACAAAACTACGAAGTCCATAACCAACAGTGAGATTGTTTCTATTTCTAAGAAAATTACTATGCTTGAAATGAAGGAACTAAATGAACGACAGAGAGCAGAGCATTGTCAGAGAATGTATGAACACCTACGAAATACATTAAAACAAGCAGAAGAACGTAACTGTGAACTGGAAACAAAATTTGCTGAGGTGGTTATTAAGTTTTATTTACATAGCTTGCATAAAGTGTTTGATACAATTATAGATTGCTGTTGTATTTGTAATTATCTGTCATTGAGTTAACTTGTTGATTTTAAAAAGAATTCATGGTGATAGAGGCTTTTAGGGGCCATTGATTAAAACAGGAAGCATGTATATGCTCAAGATCTATACTGATGTAAAAGGTGCAATAATATGTTTACCTGTGAGTAGCTTCCATTGAGCTGTATTTCAAGTAAATAGGCAAAGGATTGTACTGTAAGTGAGTTTTGCTTTTGGAATTTCATTGCTGTTTCGGGTTTCTGCCATTCATTTCTGCCTTTTGGATAATGGATTGGATGAAGAGAATTACAACTTTGTATCATCAGCTGTGATTGCAATGGCTTATAACTCTTTTAAAACAAACAGCAACATCAAACATACTTACCGTAATACATTATAAGTTATTTTTATGATGCTGCTGCTACATTTGACATAAAAAAAAAAATCAAACTCCTGCATGTATTTCAAAGAGAAATGTCTTATGCTGTAATGTAACATCCCAAGTTCTAACAGTATAAACAGCTATCAGATTAAATATATACATGTCTTCTCACCTCTCCTTAGAAGTATTAGATTTAGCCTAGGTACTATGCACTTTACTAGATTTACCTTATTTCAGTATTTGTAGAGATTATTTGATGATTTCATACATAATTCCTTAAACGGTATGCTTTAAAATCTGTGATGTAATTGTATGAAAACACTTTACCTAGACTTTTTGCATTGAGTGAAGTATGCAATAGATATAGACTGTGTTTCCTTCTAGTTTAGTTAAGTCACAAGGAGTTATAGATGCAACTGGAAACATGTCTGTGTTTTAAATCTTATTCTTCAGGTTTAGGAATATCATAAAAATGTACATGATATAAATTATCCAGCTGTATGTTTAGATATTGTTATGTATTACCTCAGTGAAATTCATTTCAATTTGATTTTTCTTAGCTTACAAAAATCAACCTTGAAGCACAGAAAGTAGAACAGTCTTTGCGAGATGAACTGTCAAACAGTGTGAGTAAAGGAATAAGTGACGTGGATAAATGTCGAATAATGGAGCTAGAGAAAAGTGAAACTGAACTCAAGATTGAGATATCAAAGTAAGTTTTAAACTGTATCCCTTCACGTGTCTCTTTAGAAAGCATCCTCATTCATTTTATTAACTTTTCATTTAATATAAGGGAAAATCATTTATTGCAAAGTGAAAGAATCAAACCATTTACACAATACATTCAAGATTGAACTCTTGCAACTTATTCCATTATGTGTATTGCAATGGACTGAGTGCCATTTGTTTACGAGCAGAAAGAATGGTTGATACTGGTATATTGTTATTTTAATAGTCCAATTGTAGGCCTTTCTTTCTAATCTTACAGTATCTTTTACTTCTATTATAAGGTTAAAGGAGCTTTCTGATATTGCTAAGGCACAAGTTACGGCACTGGAGAATCGTCAACAATCGAGAGATAAAGAAGTGGAATCACTCAGAATGCAGATTTTGGATTATCAGGTGTGATTTCTGATACCCAGCATAGTTTTTAGTGTTCTTTGTAGTATTATTCTTTTAAACACATTTAATTTATTTTTATTTTATTGGATTTTAGGTACAATCAGATGAAAAAACACTTATTGCAAAATTACATCAGCATATTGTGGCCCTTCAGGTTAGTGAGGCTACAGCTATAACTAAGTTGGTAGCTGCAACATCAAAACTTCAGAAGACAGAGATCATTAATATGCGCTTAGAGCAAAAATTGGATGACAAAGAGCAAACGTTATATTATGCAAGACTTGAAGGGAAGAATAGAGTCAAACATTTACGCCAAACTGTTCAGTCATTACGGAGGCAATTTAGTGGTGCTTTGCCCCTAGCTCAACAGGAGAAGTTCTCCAAGACTATGATTCAACTGCAGAATGACAAACTTAAAACTATGGAAGATATCCAGCAAGCTCAGCAGGAATGTCGAAATGCAGAGAACAGAGCAGTGGAGTTGGAGATGAAATTAAAAGGAATAGAAGAACTGGTAGCCACTTTAAAAGACACAAGAGGAGCACAAAAGGTTTGAGACATTCAGTCTTAAATTGAAAGCTTATAAAAGCTGCATATGTAATCCTGCATATGCCAGATTAGGTTTTGTATATTATTCCCATCACCCAGAGGTGGTAGTCAGTGGGTTCTGACCAGTTCTAGAGAACCGGTAGTGGAAATTTTGAATAGTTTGGAGAACTGGCAAATACCATCTCTGACTGGCCCCATCCCGAACTATTCTCTGCCTCCCAAGTCCCAGTTGAGTCGGCTGAGTCTTCTTTTGTTGTTCTGCACAGGAGAACGGAGCTGGAAAGCAGGTTAGTGGGGTGGGGAGGGAATGGGGATTTTAAAGTTTCCTTCCCCTGCCATGCCCACCAAGCCATGCCCACCAAGCCACACCACACTCACCAAAGCCACGCCCACAGAACCGGTAGTAAAACTTTTTGAATCCTACCACTGCCATCACCCCTGTCTATTTGAGCATCTTTCTAGCCACCTTAGTGATGCACAATGATTTATATTTCCTTTAGAAAGTCATCTTGTTAGTTAGGACCAAAATGTAAAGAGATTATTAGATGTGCACTAAACTTTGTATAGGTACATCAAGAATTCCTTGTTTCAAAGCCTTTTATTCCTTTCTAAAAAGTTATAAAGGTTTTTCAATTCTTGACTATTATGCTGCTTTACTGGAATTAATTAATTGTGTTGTTTAAATTACTGTTGAGATTTGACTTGTTATAAATTATCAGGTAATTGAGTGGCATGTGAAAATTGAAGAACTTCGCCTCCAAGAACTTAAACTAAATCGTGAATTATCCAGGAAAAATGAGGAGATTAAATATTTAAAAAATATCCTCTCTGAATATGAACAGACAATCAATCATTTGGAAGAAGAAATTGTTCAGCAGGGCCAGGTACAGAAAAAATGCCATTATCATTTTTTTTCTTCAAAAAATTTATATACTCTTAAGAATATTACTGTTGTTAATCTTTCATAAAAACATTTTTGTATTTAAGTTTATTTATACCATTGTGCTATAGCGGTGTCGTTCTTAGATGTCATTCTTCATATAAAATTGTAGTTCCATGAGGAGCGACAGATGGCCTGGGATAAAAGAGAAGTAGAATTAGAACGTCAGCTGGATATATATGACAGTCAGAAACAAGATATATTAAGTACAGCTCAGAAGGTAATTACACTGATTTAATGCTATATAATAGAACCATATTTTTTGGTGGGGAGCTGCTTTCTTTATCTTCCATTTATTTCTCTTTTACAGTTTAATGAAGCTGGAGGTACAGTTCCAGATCCTAGCCTGACTCTTCCACATCAGCTTGAGCAAGCTCTTAAAACAGTTAGAGAACAAAGTCGAACAATTCTGGAAATGCAAGCCACCTGCAAATCTGTAGAAGAGGTAATAGAACTACTCACCTAATTGAATCCTTTGCTTTTAATGATGTTATCAGCCAAGAGAGGGAGAAAATTATCACTATTCAAGCGAGCTTAGGAACTGAGAGTGTTTTTAATTGCTTTTTACAAATAATTAACAATAATTATCACTTAAATAATATATAAGCTGTAAACCTGGGAGTATTAACGGAGACCAAAATTTCTTAGGTTTACCTAAGTGAAAATGGAAAAATAGAAAATATTGTTGATGAAATGTCCGCATGATATCAACTTAATTTGATTTCTTGATAAAAGCATTTTAATTTTTGTGATTACCATTAACTATTAGGATGATCAAATTCTGACCATTTAAGCCTTAGCTACGGGTTTAAACTATTTTGTGATAGTTTAACTTGTCAATTTACTAGTTAATAAATTAAAGTTCCTTTTTAGCTATGATGACAAGATAGAAAAATAAATGTATTACTATTGGCATTTTGAATGTTGTAACTGGCTCTGATTGTACAGGATCTAAGCAATGAAAGATACAACTAAATGTCCTTAGCAAAAACTTTATCAGCTAGCTCTCCCCAATTTATGTCCTGTTATTATTTTTTTATATTTTCTGTTTCCAGAGCTGCTGTCTAGAAAATCCTGAGTTCCTTCTCTTGCTGTTGCCTCCACTATCTATCTATCTATCTATTACCCACACCACCATAAACCTTCCTCCCTGCTCTTTTAGTATTTTTAATTTGGAGAAAGTTACAAAGCTGTAGGTTTGTTTGTTTTTTTAATCTGTACACGTTTTATATTTAAGGCTGATCATATTACAATAGAAGCATAATTGATTGAAATGTCATGTAAAATGTACATATTGCTGAAATTAATTATAACTAATTTTCCAATAATATGGATTTCCTTGGTTTCAGAAGCTAAAAGAAAAAGAAGCCACGTTGTGGAAAGCAGAGCAAAACATCTTGTCACGAGACAAAGTCATAAATGAACTAAGACTGCAATTGCCAGCATCATCCGAGAGAGAGAAATTGGTAGCGCAGCTAGATCAAATTGATAATACCCACCCCCATGCTCTGAAAATCGCACACCAGACCATTGCAAATATGCAATCTAGATTAAATCAGAAAGAAGAAATTCTGAAAAAGTACCAACATCTTTTGGCCAAAGCACGAGAGGTATTATAATTTAGAACATTTAAATAAAAATGAAGGTGGAATATTTAGGTTTCATAATGGGATTTGTGGTTAGGATTGAAAAAAAAAACACTGTATACCAATACTTTCTGTTGGCATCTTCCTATTATTTCTGTTATTTTTCTTGAATATTTTTGTGCATCATTTATGAAAAACACTCCTAGGTAGGCATATAAAGGAATGAAAGTAACAGATTAATAGGGATGAAGAAGAAAAAAGAAATGTAAGTAGATCACATATTAAAGTTATAAGTAATCTTATTTTGAAAATGGAAAATGTGGACAGTTAGTTTGGGTTTCTTTGTATTTTGTAATAAATCGGATTTAGTATTTGAATAGATTTGGGAGGAATAAGCCTGCAGAAACAAAATGAGTCTAAATCACTGAATGAATGAATGAATGTGTGTGAGTGTGTGTGTATATTCCCATTATCTGTTTTTATTAATTAAATGAAATAGCAGAAATTATCAATAAAGTCTATTGTTATAATAAATATAAATGTATTATTTAGGAACAAGAAGAAATTGCAAAGAAACATGAAGAGGACGTCAGAGTTCTGCATCAGAAATTAGATGTACACGTTGACAGTTCCTTTAATAAATTCAAGCAAACAGCTTTAGTAAGCACATTAAGTTTTATGTTTTTCTAAACTAAATGCTTATGGCATAAAGGTAAAACAGGAAAATTATTATGGTTGGTCTTGCAGTCAACCAGAAGTTTAGCCTGGATTTGGCATTTTTGCCCACCTATCGAGCCCTTCCCACGACCTGAGATAAGGTGATATTGTTTCGTGGTGTTAAAGGTATCAGTGCAGGACATCAGGTATTCAGATGAAGCTGCCTTTTTAAATTGATGGTGATTTTATCGATGTTAGTGGTGTTCAAGTGGTGCTCCAATTGAATTGGGATTGGGATTCAATTGGAACACCGCTTGAACCAAAGCACCTATCACCATTGATACTATCTGCTTTCTTTTGTCACATTTGCACATTGTTATTGTTGTTATTATTAGGCTAGCTACTCTATTGATAGGGGATGGGGTGGCTCAGTGGCTAAGATGCTGAGCTTATTGATCAGAAAGGTTGGCAGTTTGGCGATTTGAATCCCTAGTGCTGCGTAATGGAGTGAGCTCCTGGTATTTGTCCCAGCTTCTGCCAACCTAGCAGTTCGAAAGCATGTAAAAAATGCAAGTAGAAAAATAGGGACTACTTTCATGGGAAGGTAACAGCGTTCCGTGCACCTTTGGAGTTTAGTCATGCCAGCCACATGACATGAGATGTCTTCAGACAGCACTGGCTCTTCGGCTTTGAAATGGAGATGAGCACCGCCCCCTAGAGCTGGGAACGACTAGCATGTATGTGCGAGGGAAACCTTTACCTTTACCTTTACCTTACCCTACTGATGGAACTAACAGGTTGAGTTGACACTCCTAACTTTTTATTTGGAGCAATTCATGTGAGGAAATACAAAGAAATGGACACTATTTGCTATTTCATTATGCAGATAATAACGTGTACATATAGTTCTTGATTTACAACAGTTTGCTTAGTAATCGTTACAAGAGTTACAAAGGCACTGAAAAAGTGACTTATGACCATTTTTCACACTTATGACTGTTACAGCATCCCCATGGTCACGTGATTTACATTTGGATGCTTGACAACTGACTCATATTTATGACGGTTTCAGTGTCCCGGGGTCATGTAATCCCCTTTTGCAACTTTCTGACAAGCAAAGTCAATTAGGAAACCAGAGTCACTTAGCAACAGTGTTACTAATTTAACAACTGCAGTTATTCACTTAACAAATATGGCAAGAAAAGTCATAAAATAGGACAAAACTCACTTTACAAATTTCTCACTTAGCAACATAAATTTTGGGCCCTATTGCAGTTGTAAGTTGAGGACTATCTGTATTTTTCCTTAATGTATCTTACCTAGCAAAAAACTTTAAAAATACAATTTCTTTGTGTTTTGCATTTGTTTCTTTAGTATCAGGAGTAAAATCTGTGATCTGAAGAAAAATATATCATCTTAATGATGACTTTAAAGAGAAAATTTAAATCTACTAATGAAATTCTTGTGACTTTGAAAGTTCCTAATTTTGACTGATGTATATGTTCTGAATTCAGAATTATACGAGCTAAATTAACCTCTTCTTACAAATGTATTGGAAAGAAATTTTGATTTTTGATGTTAAAATATGAAAATGAAATAAATGAGTACAGAAAGATTTATTTCAATCTTTGTTCTACAGGAATTGATTCAAAAACCTTCTTTAGCTGTTCCGGCAAGTAAACATTTAATTCGTCTGGCAGAACTGGAACAAACTATAGCAGAACAGGACAGCTCCCTTAATTTCCTTCTCAGCAAATTAAAGAAAACATCGTCTGACTTACAGAAGCAAAAGCAAATAACTGCAGTAAAAATCAAGGAGTTTGATCACATCAGGGCCCAGTAAGTCTAGACTGAAGTTGTGATACTTTTGCATGGTTCATCTTTAGAAAATCTTGACCAGTTTTCTTGACTTACAACTGAATCTTCTGTTGCATAAGTAATTACATTTTGAACTGATTACCACTTTATAAAATTAAAATTAGTTGAATAAATTTTTTAGAGCTATTATCATTGTCTCACTCTTCACCTTTTAATATCATCACTGAGTTTAGTTACCAGTAAATTAGTTCAAATTTTGATATAAATTTAGGCAACTGTGAGAAATATTTATGAATAATGTTTTAATATTTCTTAGTCTACCTGGATGTGCTCAATTTAATAGTGGAATTCAATTTTATATATTATTTTGTTGCACTAGGCTTGAGGAGAAGCATCAAAATAGAGTTAAAAGACTGCAAGATGAAATAGAAGAATTAAGGAGTTTATTGTCAAAAATGGGAAAAGAGCTATTGAATATAAAAAGTGAGTTGGAGATACAAAGAGAAGCAAATAGCAGGTCTCCAACAACTACAATGAAGAATCTAGTGGAACGACTAAAGAATCAGCTAGCTTTAAAAGAGAAGCAACAAAAAGTAAGTGTGATTCTTTCACAATTTTTAGGGAAGGGATAGGTGCAAACATTGAAAAGCTTTTTGGTTAAGCATATTATGCAAAGACAGCCAAAGCCATTTTATAAGCCATACTAAAAATTGTAAATGAAAACAGAAAAGCTCCCTATCTGCCAACATTTTTACAGAGCTGGCAGACTTCAGTGTTTCAATACTGGTATAGCGTGTCTTTCCTTTGTTCTCCTACTTGGTTTGCATGATGGCTGCAAAATAAAGATGGTCCTTTATTCCTTTCTATCCCAACCTATCCAGTGCCTGAGATACCTTAACTGACTTTGGACTGACACACACACACACACACACACACACACACACACACACACACAATCTTCAACTTACAACAGTTGATTTAGTGACCTTTCAAAGTTACAACAGTATTGGAAAAAGTGACTTAAGACTGTTTTTCACAGTTATGACCTTTGCAGCACAGTTATGACCATGGTCATGTGATCAAAATTCAGATGCTTGGCAACTGGTTCATATTTATGACCATTGCTGTATACTATGGTCATGTGACCTTCTGTGACTGTGGTATACAACCTTCTGACAAGCAAAATCAATGGAGAAGCCAGATTCACTTAACAACTGGGTTGCTAACTTATTAACTGCAGTGGTTCACTTAACAACTGAGGCAAGAAATGTCATAATATGGGACAAAACTTAGTTAACAGGTATCTCACTTAACAACAGAAATTTTGACCTCAATTGTCGTAAGTTGAGGATATATATATACTGTGTCTCCCCGAAAATATAACCTACTCCAGAAGTAACTTGATTTTTACATGTGTGCCCAATATAAGCCCTACCTCCAAAATAATCCCTAGTTAAGACTCTGCCCACTCTCAGGTGCACAGAGTTGGGCGAGATGCATGGGTAAAAATTAAGTTAGGGTGGGGATGGGGTGGAGCAGCCATACTTACCAGGCCTTACACACCCCAACATCTAACTCGCCTTGCAGGCCCACTTCTTCTATAGCTGCTTGTCGCCATTTGTGCACATCACCCTTGGCCTTTGTTTTGCCGTTGGAGGCCTTTCCAGAAAGACCTCTGGCGGCAAAACAGAAGCCAGGGGACGCCACGTGTTTCAATCCAGAGCCCATTTCTCAGCTGTAGGGGTCTTTCTGGAAAGCCTCTGACGGTCAAATGGAGGCCGCATGCAATGCAAGCAGCCACAGAGTAGGTAGACCAGCAGCAGGCTCCTTCTGGGCAGAGTTGTTGGTACCGCAGCAGCGAGATGAGTAAGTTATTTATCATCCCCCCCAAAATAAGACCTTGCACCTATATAAATAATGTTACTATAAATAAAATAAAATTTTCAGTCGCCTTATTTATTACTTTTTGGAGTTTATTCCAAAGATGTCATTCAAAGACCTCATCCAGAAAAGGTTGCAATTCTAGTTCTACAGAAAGTTAAATTCTGGATTTATTTACACATACAAATACAATGACAGTTAATTTTTTTAATTTGCAGAGCTTATTCCTATCTTTTTAATAATATTTTAGGCGTTGAGTAAGGCACTTCTGGAACTCCGAGGAGAAATGACAGCAGCTGCAGAGCAACAGATAATTTCTGTAGCATCACAAAAGGAGGCACATATGAATGTTCAGCAAATTGTTGACAAGCACACAAAGGAATTGAAGGTAAAAAGGAACCAGAATTTTGATTTGTTTTGTTTTCATACGAAAAGTGTCTAGAAATAAATTCCACTTTGAAAATTGCATTTTTTGTTCAAAAAAAGTGTCACAATTGGAATGGATGCATATTGGAAGCTATACCTGCTCCTCATTTAGCAACTACCTCAGTTAGCGACCATTCACAATTATGATGATATTTAAAAAAATTATTTTCTGACCAATGCATACATTTACAACCAAATTTTGTTCATTTGACGACAACACGACAGGGTGAAAGCAATATTGGTGTAGCTATATGAAAACTTTTATCTGAATGAGGCAGCAGCAACCAGCAATTCTCACAGTGGCTTTGTCTCTTTACATATTTGTTTTTTTAATTTTTTACATTTATTTT
>JAOYMU010000283.1:32027221-32037277 GCA_025802295.1 Psammodynastes pulverulentus
GGCTCAGACTGGAGTTCATCTCCCCTCCTCCCCCCGTCTTCATCAAATGTCCATTCCCAAGAGACCCGGCCAGACAAGCTCTTATGAAGGAGGCCATTCTACACCTACTCTCCATAGAGGCCATAGAGCCGGTTCCTCCAGCAGAAGTAGAGAGGGGCTTCTACTCAATGCTATTCATAATACCCAAAGCATCGGGTGGCTGGAGAGCCATTTTGAACTTGAGGGGCCTAAACAGATACCTCTATTACTGGAAATTCAAGATGCACTCCTTAAACTCCATTTTACAGGGCATCAGAGCAGGAGACTTCCTCACCTCAATAGACCTCATCGAGGCCTATCTTCACATCCCCATTCACCCAGAACACCACAGGTTCCTCTGTTTCTATTACGCGGGCCAACATCTACAGTATCGGGCGCTCCCATTTGGGCTGGCCTCAGCGCCCAGGACATTCGCAAAGATCCTGGCGGCAGTGGCAGCAGCCGTGAGATCCAGACCTGTAAGGTTGCAATGTTACCGGGACGATATCCTCATCCAATCGTCGTCGGTCAGACGGGCTCAACAGGATCTAGATTTCACACTGAGAGTGCTTCAACAACACGGCTTCTCCATAAATCTCAAAAAAAGTCATTTACAACCGACCAGAAAACTACTGCACCTGGGAGCGAAAATAGATTCGGAGAGGGGGATGGTATCTTTGTCTCCGGACCGGATACTCGATATCAAAACATTGTCGAACAAGGTGAGACAAGACAAGAAACCCAGTTTACGGACTTTGTCTCAGTTACTAGGCAAATGCATCTCGTGCATTGGAATAGTGCCCTGGGCGAGGCTCCACGCCAGGGAGCTACAGTGGTTCCTCCTTCCCTTTCAGAGGAGGAAGGTAGAGACATCGCTAAGACGGGTCACCCTGCCGCAGATGGTGAGGAGATCTCTGCGATGGTGGTCTTCGACCGCAGTGGACCTAGGAACCCCGATATTCGAACCGGTACGGGTGGAGGTCACGACGGATGCGAGTCTCAGGGGCTGGGGAGCCCATCTGTTAACAAAGGTAGCCCAAGGGGTGTGGTCTCCACAAGATTTAAAAAACAACATCAACTGGCTAGAGCTCAGGGCAATTCATCTGGCCCTACTGGAATTCCAGTCAGACCTGCAGGATTCCCACGTCCTGGTCTTGACAGACAACGTAGCAGCCAAGGCCCACGTGAACCGCCAAGGGGGAACCCAGTCCAAGAAATTGATGAACGAAGCACGAGCTCTGTGCCTTTGGGGGGAGAGGCACCTCAGATCGATCAAGGCGGCTCATATATCCGGTTGCCTAAACACCAGAGCAGACTGGCTGAGCAGAGCCACAGTGGACCATGCGGAATGGCAATTGGACCCGGACTTATTTTGCCAACTATCCAACCGTTTCGGACGGCCAGAGGTGGACCTGTTTGCCACGGCAGAGAACACCCAGCTCCCTCGCTTCTTCTCCCGGTACCCAAGCCCGGGGGCAGAGGGGGTGGACGCGCTTTGATGCAGTTGGCCTCAGGGCCTACTATACGCCTTCCTTCCAATTCCGCTACTTCCAGCAGTGATAAGGAAGATCTTACAACAGCATGCCAGGGTGCTCTTGGTGGCCCCCTTTTGGCCCAGGAGACCTTGGTTCACAGATCTCCTGTCCATGTCAAAGACCAAGCCCTGGAGGATACCGGAAGAGTCCATCAGACTGTCCCAAGGACCTGTTTACCATCCGGAACCACAGTGGCTGCAGCTAACAGGGTGGCTATTGAACGCCTCCTCCTAAGAAGGGAGGCCTTTTCAGAAGAAGTTATCGAGACTCTTCTGGCGGCCAGACACCCCTCGACGCGCAGGATCTATAACGCTTCTTGGAGTATATTCTGCAGATGGTGTTGTGGGGTACAGTGTGACCCGTTTACCCCGTCAGCGGCACAATTGCTGGCTTTTCTACAGGACGGTCTGGCCAAGGGCCTGGCCCCTAACACCTTGAGGCGGCAGGTGGCAGCTCTTTCCTCTATTTTGCAATGTGAAGGATATCCTTCCTTGGCTCATTTTCCAGTGATTAGGAGGTTCCTTAGGGGAGCCTCCAACCTACGACCCCCTGTCATACACAGATTCCCATCCTGGGACTTGTCCCTAGTTTTGCAGGCAGTGGCCAAATCTCCGTTTGAGCCCATCAGATCCATTTCACTAGAACTGCTAACATACAAGGTGGCCTTCTTGGTGGCCATAACATCAACCAGAAGGATTTCAGAGTTGGCGGCCCTTTCTACCAGGGAGGACCTGTGTGTCTTTCACCAGGACAGGGTCGTCCTTCGTCTGGACCCGGCCTTCTTACCAAAAGTGAATATGGTTTTCCACAGGGCTCAGGAAATAGTACTGCCCAACTTCTGCCCTGAGCCTGCACATCATAGGGAGCGGCTATGGCACAACCTGGATGTTCGCCGAGCCTTGAAAGTTTATGTTAATCGCACCGCCTGTTTCAGGAAGACCGAGGCGCTATTTGTTAAGTTCCAAGGTTCTTGTATTGGACAGAAGGTTTCTTCATCTACCGTGGGTAGATGGCTGCGAGAAGTAATTGCCAGAGCATACTCTTCCCAAAACTTACCAATACCAGGAGGCATAACAGTTCACTCCACTCGCAGTGCGGCCACCACAGCAGCCTGGAACGCCCAGGCGTCGGTGGAGGAGATCTGCAAGGCGGCCACTTGGGCTTCGATGTCCTCTTTCATACGACACTATCGTTTGGACACTTATGCAGCAGCGGACGCTAGTTTTGGAAGGAGTCCTGTCGGCGGTAATTGGCAGTGGCACAGCTCCAGACCAGTCGTCGACCCACCCAGAGTCCAGATAGCTTGGGTATGTCCCGTGCATGCCCTGGATACCGGATCCCCACAATGGAGAAGGGGCATTGTTCCTACCTGATATGCTCCTTCTCGGTGTGAGAGACGGTATCCAGGCCCACCCTGTGGCCGACTGGTCCGGGGTGCACCTGAGGACACGCAACTGGACTTGGATTTTGCCTACGTCGTCGCCGAACTGGGGATGAGTGGCAGGTGGGAGTGTCCTCAGTTCCACTCTGTCTGAATGCAGGAAGTAGGAGTTAACCCATGCATGCCCTGGATACCGTCTCCCACCGAGAAGGAGCATATCAGGTAGGACCAATGCCCCTTCTACTGCGGGCCTTGAGTTTGACACCCCTGGTCTATAGGCTTAGAAAATATTGTGGGATTGAAGTCAATTATTATACAGTATTTCATTGCTAAACATTCAGTCACTTTTCAAATTAAGCAAAATAAAATTTTCAAAACAAATTTACCTTATATTGGATTGTAACTAAAAAATAGAGGCAAAATGAAATTGATGTTTTGAGGAATGTGTTAAATACAAACTGTTTAATTCTTGGTTAAATTGGTCTTTTGTACTAGAAACCATTTTTCAAAATGTCAGATTGGAACTAGAATGTGAAGATATATGTATGTTTTTATTCATAGGGCATGAAGAAACCTAGAACACATTTTGAATATAGGAAAACATAACAAGATATATCTGTTGAAATTAATGGATTGTGCTGAACATTTTATGTTTGTGTGTGTGTTAGGATTAATTTATAAAGGCTTTTTTTCTCATTAATTAGGAAGAAATCAAAAAGCTTAAAAATGAATTGGACCACTTTGATCCAGCCTTTTTTGAAGAAATCGAAGATTTAAAATATAACTATAATGAAGAAGTTAAAAAGAATATTGTCTTAGAAGAGAAATTGAAAACACTTTCTGAAAAATTTGGAGTTCAAGTAGACATTCCAGGTAGAATTTCTATTGACTAAATAATACTTGAAGAAACATTTCCAAGAAACTTGCCAATACTGTGTATTTAGATAAATGAAATATTTGACATCGAAAATGAAGAAAAACATGCTCGTGAGTGAGGTATTTTTCCCCACTTATTTTAAAGTCAATAAAATGCAGGTTATTTCTGCTGTATGTAACTCTTATACTGTACAGTTTCTTTCAAGTTTAGCAAAGTGCCTGCCTGATTAATCTGGTTTAGTGCTTTCACAAGTTTAAAGACCAAAGTAAGAAAGATTAAAGGAATTATAATAATGTAAAATTGCTACTTTTTAAATTGTGCTAATGTATTAGTATTATATTTATTTTTCTATGTTTGAATAATATATGAATTGTGAATAAAACAATATAATACATTCCTAATTTAAAATGTTTAAGACAAGTTATGTTGCTCCTGGGGAGGAAAGCTATGGCAAATCTAGACAGCATACTAAGAAGCAGACATCACCCTGCCAACAAAAGTGCGTATAGTCAAGGCTATGGTTTTCCCAGTTGGAATGTATGGCTGTGAAAGTTGGACCATAAGGAAGGCTAAGAATTGAGGCCTTTGAACTTTGGTGCTGGAGAAGACTCCTGTGACTTCCTTGGACTGCAAGGCGATCAAACTGGTCAGTCCTAGAGGAGAGCAACCCTGACTGCTCTTTAGAAGGCCAGATCCTGAAGATGAAACTCAAATACTTCAGCCACCTAATGAGAAGGACTCGCTGGAGAAGAGCCTACTGCTGGGAATGGTTGAGGGCAAAAGAAGGGAAGGCAGAGAATGAGGTGGCTGGATGGAGTCACTGAAGCAGCAGGTGTGAGCTTAAATGGACTCCAGAAGATGGTAGAGGACAGGAAGGCCTGGAGGAACGTTGTCCATGGGGTCATGATGGGTCAGACACGACTTCGCAACTAACAACAATGTTGAATAAAAGTGTTACAAACTTCAAGATCATTTTTCATTAATTAGATGTTCTTGAATAAGATAAGATGCTACTTTGTTTTGACAGGATTGGAGATGTGCTTCCTTATATCTGCTCCAGAAAATTAGGAGATGTTCTACATCAGATTTTAGGAGTTCCAAAGGGGCCATAGAAGAATAAGCAGATACCTATTCATGATCCTAATGTAAATAAAGTTCTATATAAAGTTATTTAAGAAAATTTATTTAAGAAAAGGTTATTTAAGAAAAAATATGTTCTCCAATGCTAGTAGCAGCATGTAAACTACAAGATCTTCCAGTTTCCTTTTTTTTATGCCTTCACTGCATAAAAATCTATTAAATATTACAGTGCCAGCAAAAATGGATACATGATTGGTTTTTTTAACGAGGTATCTACTTTTAAAATTAAAAGAACCTGTGAGACTAATACTTAACTTTCACTGCTTGAATAAAAACATGCTGCATATTTCACCTTTAGGAACTGAAACAATAAAAGTGCTGAAAAGTTAAGGTTTTCTTTATAGCTTTTCTACTGAAGTTTCTCCAGTTATGTACGTATGTATGTATATATATGTGTATGTGTATGTACGTACGTACATATATATACAATTTTACAGTCAAGGATATGTACACATAATACAATTTATATTACATTTCAACAAACATTTTAAATATCTTTAGATTATTATAAATGAAGCAGACATACAGATGATTCAATGTATTTTCTGAAGAGACCTGGTCATAAGTCACTTATTATATCTCTAAGACTACTAAATCTTTGTCCATCCAACTTTGAAAAAGAATGAAAAAGAGTCTTTGGTTCAAAGTTGTACTTGGCTGTAGTGAAAGTGACAGTAACTGGTTTTGATGCCAAAGAAGGATCCGCAATTGGCCAGGACAAGCCAAGATGATGTCTGTGAAGCTATTTGAAAAAAGAAAGAAAAGCAGTTAAAATACTATTTTTAACAGAGTATAACTTGTTAATGACAATACTTGCAGAAAAGTATGCAAAGAAACAAGACTATGAAAAGTATTTGAAAGAGATAACTTCAAAAAGCATGTTACCACAAGCATTAAAGCAGCTATGTTCTTTGAAAGATTGATATATACTGTATATTTTAAAGGCTTTTCTCAGCACTTTCTTTTGTACTCTTTGTGCACAGAAATTTTCCTTTCCTGGCAGTCTTGGCAAATATGTGCTTTTGGAGCTAAGAGTAACATAAGCTCCAGGATACTAGACTGTCTGAACATTAAAGAAAAAAAAATCACAATTTCTTAATGAAACGTGCAGGATTACCTTGATTAAATTTCCATCAGGACAATGCCACACAATTCCTTCAATCTTCCCCTCTTTGCATCCATCAAGCCAAGCCAATATATCATTGTGATTTATTGATGGTGCATGTTTAATCTTAAATGTTCCATGTGGCACAAGAAGGTGTATAGGATGTTTCTTGTTCCCTAAACCTATTAAAACATTCAAAAAATTATGACTAACATATTATATTTGATTTTATTACAGAAACTCCTCATATTAAGCTGAATTGTTCCTTCTCCAAAATCCCATTATATTATAATACTTGCTTCCATAATATATTTACTTCTACCACTATATGTATCTAGGATTTTCATTTATCTTGTCTAAGAAGTCACTTGGATTGAATTGTCTAATAGTTTTATTAGAATCCTTTATTTCATCAGTCATAGAGCAACAGATGTTATTTTTACAATTGAAAACTTTCAGTAAATAACCTAAATACTAGAATTGGTAAAATTCGGAAAATTATTCCTGTTGCTTCATAATTCATTGGTGCATGTACACAACACCTGTCTGCAATTCTTTAAATTTGTCATATATTGCTGAACCTTACAAGGTCCGTGCTACTTTAAACAGTTCCAGACAAATGCTATGTTCACGCTTTGAAGCACTAGATTACCTTTCTAATTAACTTCATTACACTTTTACTGTGTGTTTTTCATTTCTACATTATTACATTTGTAATGTTAGTGTAATAGTTTTGCTATATTGACTGATTTTTTTTAAAAATGAGTTGAAGTGCTTACCATATGGATTTGCATTAATATTTGTTCCAATAAGTTCCAGTGTCTGCTCTGTAAATTCACTTAAAGGTACTGGACAGATTTCTAGAAGATCAGGTTCCTCAGCATGATGCTTCAGAATGAGAGCAAGTTCATACTCATAATCAACAGCAGAAGAATGCCAACAATATAGTTTGCTGTTTATTTCCACTGGCACCCAACCTGATTATTATGACACACAATGTTAGTATTGTCTTGAGATTGATTTGACTTGATATATGGATAAAAATATTAGTGAGATAATATAAGCTTTATTGTATACCAAAAATGAGTGATTGAAAAATTATCACTAATCAAGAGTGGGAGTCTACTAAGATCCAGTTTTATTTCAATTCAAAAAGGAAAAACTCCATAGCTTATTCTTGTGTTTTGAAATACAAAAAATCATGAAACATTTTTTTTCCCACTTGGAGCACAGAGGTATTCAAGATTAAGTACTTCTAATCCAGAAGTCAAGAAACTACATGATTCACAAAAACTAACATTTAGAAACCACCATCATCAATAGTTTAAGAACGAACAGTAAACAGCCGACTATAATACACTTTTTAAGAACCATCCTAACTCACTATCAGACTCTGGCTAATGTACATTTAAAAATATTTTGAATAATGAATATGAGTATGTATAAAAAACAGAAGGATTTTCATGGTAAGGATTAATATTATACTCTCAATTTGACTAGGAAATATTTAAAGTATTATTTGTTAACCTGCAATTTTCTTTCAAATGGTATTACAACAGAATATCAAGCCTGTAAGAATTAGTGCATCTGTTGAAACTTAAATACTTTACAGATATGTGAATTTCACCCTCAGAATGCCCAACCAACCCAGTCAGTGCTGGGAATTCTGGGACTTGAAATCCATATATCTGAAGAGTGCCCAGATTGGGAAAGGTTAATCTTATGGTTAAGGTTAAGGTTAATCGTAGGATTGCCTCTTATCAATTTTTGATAATTGGTATATTTGATGACAGCATTAGTAAGTTATTTGGAAAGAATTCTATTTTTAGTATAATGCAGACCTCAGTTCATTAACAATTTTTACTCTGAAGTTGTGGTGAACAATTCTCAGGAAGGGAATGTATATTTTCCAGGTAGCTGCTTACATATTAATGTTTCTTTTGCTTGGATTATGGGAAGCTGTTAAATGAGAACCCTCAGCATAGGATGTTTTGCTCAATTCACCTTAATTCATCTAGTTTCTCCTCCCCCCCCCCCCACATAATTTATCTTTAAAATGGAAGGGTGGTCTTAGCATCACTTGTAAAATGATAAAGGAAACAAAAGGTTTTTTTACCTAATATTTTCTTTTTGGGGAGGGAAAAATAAATTTGAAAGTTCATGAAAGAAAAGTTCAAAATGAAAGTATTTTTCATGACATTTTGAAGATCAGGAAGAAATAGAATTTTCCTAAGAAAGATAAAAAGAACATGCAATTCCTTTTCTTCTGATCAAGTAGGTAGAATTAACTTTGTACTTTCCAATCTGATGTATAAATCACCACATACATCCTTTACGTGATACAATACCATTATATCTGACTTCATTTAACTTATAGATTTTTCTAAAAACAAATTTCTCAGAGCAATTTCTAACTAACACTCTAAATGAAATCTTTTCTAAAATGAAAGATGACTTTAGATGTTTAGAATAGAATTTCTCATATTAAATAATATTTTTATACCTGGAATGTGTCCATTTTCATCAGGAAAAGGCTTTCCATTATAGTACTCTATGTCCTTGGCTGGAATCCAGCATTCAGGGACAGACCTGAAATCTTCTTCAATATTCCACGTAAATCCTGTAGGCAAGAATATGAACACCTTTGTAAAAGTTACCATCTAACTTATCTCCTGCCTTTGAACAGGTTTACAATTTAGGATAAGTAACAAGTAACAATTTGGCAATGACAATTCTTTTTTTGTGTGTCAATTTTTCATTGCTATTAGGTTGCAAATATGACAACTGCTGATCTGCATCTACTTTTGCTGTCCCATTTAAAGTTTCTGAAGTGTGTTTCATTACTGTCACTCACAAATTGATAATCAAAAGATCTTCAAATTACTTTATTTATTTAGCATATGGCATATACGTTCAAACTACTAATTCATTGTAGCAAGGCAGTCAGAACATGATCAAAAGATTTCAACTTACTGCTAATCAAGAATTGATATTCTCTAGATAATTCTTCAAGGACAGAGGGAAACCTAGATGAAACGCCTTATCACTTTTTTGTTACAATATATATCAGAAAAATCCCCTACCTTTTGAGTGTTCTGCTGAGTACATAAACTGCTTAAACTTCTTCTCGGCTTGCTTGTTCGGTTTTCTATCCAGTCGGGCCCAAAGGTATGGATGACCTACAATGAGGTTGAAAGTTTAATGATTTTTTCCAATTATTTCATAAACAAGGTAATGTGAAGCAGCATATATCTCCAGAAATAAGCAAACGTGGTATGAGCATATAAAAAATAATTCATACTTAGATTCTATAAGTGGATGTACCATTTTGAATTGAAATAACAGCAATCAAGCATAATCCAGATTTTTCACTCTACAGTCTTCTAAGTATGCTTCAATTCTGACCATCAAACTATTGTTATCTACACATTTCCAATTGTTAGTGTTTTGAATTATAGCTATCATGCCTTTCAGTCTTCTCATCCCTATATTTAGTGACAAGTTAAAGAAAATGTAAACAAGAATCATCCTTATCGCATACCCTTTCTTATTCTTATTCTTATTGTAGTTCCAAATTCAGTAATTTATAATAACTCTTTTGTTCACTGTAAAGTGTCCTAAGAATGATTACATGTTCTATTGGTTTTAATATATTCCATATTCAATCATGAATCACAAAATCAAAAGTCTTGCTATATCCAGTGAAACAAAGTACTATTCATGTACTCCTGTTGCTTTCTACATTATCTCAAGCTAGCCATATTCTTTCTACGTATGACTACTTTTCTTAGTAATATCTTGACAAAAAGTTTGCCTACATCAGAAATAAGTGCAACGGATGAGCATCTGTATATTTTCTTCTATCACTATTCCTTCTTTCCTTTTTTTTTCTTTCATCAGTATCATTTAATGCTGATGTTCACTGAACATCCACACCATAATTAATGGTTTTTTTTCAATTTTGATCTTGTTATATATCTTTATATAATTATCTCCAGCT
>JAOYMU010000283.1:32294363-32304642 GCA_025802295.1 Psammodynastes pulverulentus
AAAAAACCCGGAAGTAATAGCGCGCGATTGGCTGAGACGCGTCACGTGACACGGACTCCGAAAAGGATCCGGAACGCTGTTCGGCCCCGTTCCCACAGAAAAAAAGCCCTGGCTGTAACCTATTCCAGCAATTGACTTTTCTTGATGTCAAAAAAGTCTCTGGTAATTCTCCTATCACCATGATGGCGAACCTATGGCATGTGTGCCGGAAGTAGCACACAGAGCCATCTCTCCTGGCACACCAGCCATCGCCCATTGCGCTTCTGGGTTCTGGCACATGTATGTACGCCAGCCAGCTGGTCTTCAAGCACACAGAGCACCAGAAACCAGAAGAACAGCTCCCCAGAGCATAAATGCGCACCGGGAAGCTGAGTTTCCGGTTTCTGTCATGGCTGGTCTTCACCAAGACTGTCCTATCACATTCCTAAATATATTGACTTTTGGAACAGAGTGGTATGTGTGTTGTCTATTGAGAATAGTAAATTTTGGATGGCCGCTGACCTCATTTTGTTCAATAGGCTTCTTAGCCAGAATTAAATACTTTAAGAATGTGGCCTCTTTGTATCTAGTCTGGCTTCAAGCCCCCCCCCCTTTTTTTTAAAAGAAGGATGTGTGGAAGAATTCTGTTTTATGAGTAGATTTTGATATCTAGTTTTAGTTTAATATTTTTTGGATTTAGATGTTTGTAAAATATATACCAAAGGGTCAAATAGTACACATGGTGGTAAGATTTTGGCAGCATTTGTTGTTCCTAGGCTAAAAGTAGAAAAAGTCTTTTGGCTGATGCATGAAATTAATGTCATGATGGCTGAATTAACTACAACTTTTTGACTTGGAATGATTATTGTATTTATGTCCTGGGAAATTTATGATACTGTTGGAATCCCCTTTCTGATTATAGGTTATACAAATGGGCAAGTTTGGAAGACAGGAATCAGTGATAATTGCAATCTGGAGTTTGAATAATATTCTTTCCTACCAGAATGTTCATTTAGATTTTGTTAGATTCCATAATGTATGGTATTTTTTAGAATGAATTAGAGACAAATTAGCATGGGATAATTCAGATTTGGATTGTAGGATGACTTTGGGGGGAAAGAGGCCTGGTATTAGGTTAGCTATGAGAAACATCTGGTATAAAGAATGGGATGCTGAGATTATTGGTTGAAAAGTGTATTCCTTTTGTCCACAGGTTAATGATTTTCACCTTTATGATATTTTGGGACAGAGCCCAAAAAGCTTCTTTATTGAAGGCCCTGTCTGGACACTGCAGTACAAGGAAGAAGTTGTTTATTATTGAAAATATGGATGATAATTTATTTGGTTTCTGGAGTCATTGAAACCATTGATCACCTGCTGTCAGGCTGCATTCACTTTTTGCTGACTGAGATTTTTCTTTTTTTCTTTTTCGTTTCTTTTTTATTGATTTCTACTATTGGTTTATCTATTTATCAGTGTAGGATTTGTTTGGTGGTCATCACTGTTGGCCTTTGCCTAGAAATAGTGTACAAAAATTTCTTCAACCTCCACACCTCCATGAAATATTACAATATTATTCAAAGTCTTCTACTTAGGAAAGAGAAGGAGAAGAAGACAAACTTTCTGATTCCTCAAACCAAAATTGGACATGAAAGGACAACGGGTGCCACATGACTCCACTTGCTAAGTTACTGTCATAGAGTGGTCAGATATGCAGTCATATGTAATACAATCTAAAGTGCCAAAGTTTTGGTCAGTTTAAGGGAAAGATTTTACTTTTAACAATGGAAAAGCCAAGATTCTCTCAGATATGGATTAGGGATGAGATAAAGGCAACAACATGGGAACATGGCAGAAAAAAATGCAAATGAGAAAAAGCCTACTGCAATCTGATTTGACATGTTCAGGAGTGAAATGCAATCAGAAAAGAGTTTAATCATATTTGTTATATCTGGTGAATGAACTGTCAGATCTTGATTAACCCATAATACCAGAACTTTTCCATATTTTTTTCACTAAATAAACTGAACTCCAGAGATTATAAAACCAAATAGAATCTAGCATCTTATTGATATTACACAGATGTAGGTTTCAAATTTTGATAGATCACAACACTCCAGTATGAAATAAAATGAACTCTAAACACAGTTTCGAAATCATGGAATGCTGGCGCTAGTCATAATACCGATAGTCTGTCTTGACAGAAGGCAGCTTTATACATTCTTCTATACCATGAGACCCTCCATCGACAAATCATGTGAAACTATCAAATCTGTAAAACAAATTGTATTGACCAAAAATTGCCTGTGTATCAATTCTCACAGAAGCATCTGACTACATTTTACCAAAGGTTATACAACAAAATGAAATGGTGCAAATTATGCCATTATTTACAAGCAGAATGCCACACTGCTTTACAATTTGAACCCCTGATGAAGTGAGACATTCCTTTAATGACCCAAATTGTACTAATTGCTGTACTACATTTCTGTCATGGAATAGGACATTAAGCTGAGCACAGATGCAAGAAAGTTGTTCCATGAGTTGTTGCAGTGCTTGCTAGGCATTCAAAGCAATAATATAAGAAATATTGACAGATGCTCATGGGGTTTATGGCCTGTGAGAATTAAAAACAGTGTGTCAACTTGCAGGGATATGCAGATAATTTAGGAAGTTATTGTGATTTGCAACATTAAGCAGGCTTTCCATTATTTCCCCAATAACATCAGGTAGAATAAAACACTATTTTCATGTATATGCATGTTGGGAAAAGTTTCAGGACTTGTATAGATATTATAAGTCTGAATAAAATTTCATAAGGAAGGCAGGGGCATTGCAATTCAATAGAAATTTTATTTCCTGACACTTCATATATATTATTGTATCATAGTTTACAAACATATTTCTTTAAAGTCTATTACTGAAAGCATTTTTTTCATATTATACATTTTAATATTTTATGCAAAATATTTATTTTACTTTAGACATGATTCTTTCATGGAATCTACAGCACTAGCTGATTTTCATATTTCAATATGGCATTAACTGGTGATGCTGCATCTACCTTAGAAGCCATTTTTTTTAACCAGCTGTCTCTAGTTCCATTTTGGTCCATCCTAATAGCATAAAACTGAATGTGAACATTTTAGGAAATGTTAATGGATAAATCAAGTGGGAAGATTTTAGATAATTAAAACTTATTTATATTAGGATAATAAAAACATTGAATAATTCTGTTTATCACGAGATGCATATTTTTCTTACATGCTTTTATTTTATTATCATTATATTAAAATCCTGAGTAACTGTTGATGCCAGTATCAGGAAATCCATATCTTACATAAAGGTAGGTGGATTTTCTGTTAATATAAATTAGTAATGTATTCTTATACCATGATTAAACTGTATAAGGAAATGGGGGAGGAACTATTGTGTTCACCAAAGGGAAGATTTTATCATATATTTTTTTTCATTTGAGGAGTTTATGGTGGTATACACAGTGTTTTTTTTTCCTCTTTTCCCCTCAAGGGGTAGGTTACCCTGAAAGATTGGCTGAGTCAAAGTCACTCAAGACTTCCATTGGCTGAACCTGAAATTTCTGGTAATCTACTCTTTACCACAGGACTCTCTGTAATGGCCAGAAGAATAACCTTGAGGAACAAGATAAAGAGCTGTCTCTGAAACAAGGGTCAGATAAAAGAAATTTGACTTAAGGGTAGAAGTATAATTTGAGAACACAACTGATAGGACTATCCCTTATTCTCTTGAAGAGAATCATGTTCACATTTGCAAGATGTTGTTACTCTAATCTTATAATAAAAATAGCATTAGCATTCATAACTTTGGCTTGACCTACTCTGTTCTATTTTGAAGGGCATGGTAGGCTAATGTGGGACCCTTGGAGAAGAAATAAGCACTATGGCTTGTCTTTTCTGTTTGACAGTGGAAGGATGACAGAGAAGTGGCAATTGATGTTGACTGGTTGGAAGTTTTACAGTGTGTAGGATGTTTCTTCATATTTCTAACCCATTTTCTAATATCCTTTTCAAAGAGAAAACTCAATTTCTTTGGTTTGATCTTTTCTTTATGCAAAGTTGGTATTCAAAATATAAACAAAATGACATATAAAGAGATCAAGACCATATTTTAATAAGGGATGCTTCTATTTAAGATCATGACTTCCCAACAGCCAATATATCAACAACATTTTAACATCATAAAAGGATGGATCAATATTTTTGGTTCTTTTCATAGCTACTCTGCATGGCATGACTGTGCTTAAGGGACAATAGAAAACTGTTGGTAGCTCAAAAGTATCAAATGAAAAATAGTTATTAGAAGATAATTCTATTATAATAGCACATAGACATACTAATATAAATTTGTTTTATATCTCTGCTGGAATTTGGTACTTCTGGGAGTCCTAATACCATACTAATAGGCCAGTCCAGTGACTCAAGATCATTTCTCCAACAGTTGTTAACAATTAGTTTCCATTGCCTCCTCCTGTTCTTATTCTCAGAGAAGGGCAAAGTAATGAAATGAGCAATTATGCAATAACATGACCACAGGGAATTAAGCTGAACCTCATCAGAAAGGATTTATAAACTTGCTTTTCTGTGTGTGCTTTGCACACATAAAATTCATACACAAAGCAAAGCAACTACACAGTGTTGCAAAATCTGTACATAATAGAAATTACATAATAGAAAAAAAATAATAATTAATGTCCCGGTAAAAATATAGAAGAATTGTATACCCTCATCTTCTGTACTTGAAAGTTTTCTTTCCCAAAAGGTTATCATGCTTTATAGCTTCATTCTCAGGATGCTTTAGAACTTTGCTAGAATTTATTAGCATAGTATTGTTCAGCTTCTTTTATTGTTTGAAGGTGCTAAGCAGTGCTGTTTCCGTTTGTGTTTTCTTCTCTTATTATGTTCACCACCCTGGAGCTCTCAGGGTGTTCATGCTTCCTGGTCTGAAAAAGTTGCATGTGAGAGTCCCTAATGAAATCCTTTTGGATTTAATTGAACCAGGAAGACTGCAGATTGAAGGAGAAATGATTACACTATGAACACAAGACACATGTGCACAAATTTTATAACTAAGGGAAATGCAAAAAAGCCTGTGCCACACACATGAAAGTTTCATCCCTAGAGGAAACAAAATCAATTCCAATGTCCTTATCATTGAAAGAACTAGAGAAACATACAGAAAAGATTTTTGTTGTAGCAGTGATCATTCATATTAGAGTTTACTCCTAGAATATTTGTCAGTGTTTTAAAAAAAGCAAAACCAAAACCAAAAACCAAACCCCTATGGTAAGTATATTGCTTAAAGGAAAATACAGGAGTTTTTTAAAAATAATTTTTATTGATTTTAATTATTTACAAATAGCCTCACTGTGTGAACAACGTGCACCCAAAGTGTTCCAAATTTCATAACAAATATGACAATGTTTTAACACTTTATAATAACTTTAGTATAAATCATTTTGTATTAATACCTCTTATCAGTCTTACTATCAATTATTCCATCTTCCCATTTACAATTTTATCACTGTGTTACTTGTCATATCTGCAATATTTAACATTAAATTAATTCCCATATTCATTCATTAATCCAAATTTAATTTAAATTTTCAGTTTTATCCCCTTTCCAATTCTTAATTCTGCCACGTTTGCTCTGTATATTAAATCCCCTCAATCATTGTACTAAAACAAACTGTATTCAAGTTATATCACATATTTATTTCATTCCAAAAATACTCTAATTACTTCCCCTACTATTATATTTCATTATATATGTATATTTTAGTCTAACCAGTTCCACATGTTTCTTTTCCAAGTAAACTATTAATTTCATGTTTAACAATTGCTAAATCACCACTTACCTAATAACACTATATCTATTCATGTGGAACCTTTAATTTTTTTATCTCACCCATCATCCCTTACTCTCAATACCGTATTTATTAACCATTTCCCAATTTGTTTTACTTTCTCTTTTATTTTTTTAATCCTTCCTTTTGCTCCTTTCTTCTTTTTCTCTTTTATTACATTGTTTCTTTTCCCAATTATCTGTTTTCCCCCCTATCTTTGCTCTGTGCCTCTCTCTATATTCTATCCCCATTGTCTTTTCCTTAACACCTTCCCCCTTTGATTTATTTCCTCAAGCATCCTCATATTAAATTTTACAGTATGTCTTGCACTTTTTGCTGTTGTTTCAATTGTTTTATTTCTCTGACTGTGTCTCTGTCTGGCTCCTCCTCCTCTTGTATTTCTCCTTTCTACTCTGTAGCTTGTATTGTCTCTGTTGCTTGCGTTTCCACCTCCAGTTTTTTAATGTTAGTTAAAATGTCCTCCAGTCCTCTGTTCATCATATCCTTCAAGTCCTTTAGCTCCTCCCTCAGTTCTCCATATATACCAATCATCTTTTTTTCTTAATCTTTATTTTATAGCCAGTTTACCAGTTGTCCAACAGCAATCCATGTCTCAATTATAAAGGTAACCAGTCTGTCTTTCTTTTATAATCCAAAGGTGATGTCTTTGTTCTTTATATGTTTATATATTCTTCACTGTTAAATATAACAATGTCACTTCTGGGGTTTCTTATTATACAGTCCTTATAGTCTTTCTTCTCCAATTCAGTCTGCTCCTTACAATATTTTGGAGTCTGCAATTATTTTTCCAGGCAATATGTGGCACTCTTACTCTTGTTCCACTCTCCACCTTGTTTCCCTTTCTGCCTTTTAAATCCAAATTTTACCGATAATTCAATAGTTTTGTTGTATTTTCTTTCTTTTTATTTCTTAAATTGTTTTCAGCCTATCCAACTCTTTCTAATAGTTTCTTAATTTCCATCCTTTTGCTTCCCAAACATCCCCAAAATTTTTTAAAGTCCACATAATCACCGTCTTTCCCTCAAATTTTAAAATGCCGCCAGTTCTTAATTTTTTGTGAGTCTTCTTCTCTATATTTTTATCGGGGTTGCTCTAGTAATAAAAAAAAAAATTCTCACCCAGCTCACACTGTTCACTTCTTTCTTGCTCCTGCACTGTCTTAGGTTTCAGGCTGATTCTCTCAGTGTGGCTGCCATTTTGACAGCCGCTGCAGCTCATCTTGGGGTAGGCAGTTTTCTGTGGCAGGGAGGGGAGATGCAGCTCCTCTCTACTTGCCAGGTGGTCCCCCTTTCCAAACTGGTCCTCCAGAGTGATTCCGGCCCCGTTGGGGGCCGTCTGACGAGGAGAGCTCGGTGGGAGGCCGCAGACGATCGTGGACCTCATACTGAATTTGATGGAAGTTCAACCAGAAGTCTGAAAATACAGGCGTTTTGTGCATGAGAGATTAGAATCAAATATAACTGTGATGGTGAACGTATGGCACACAGAGTCCTCTCTGTGGGCACTTGTTCTGTTGCCAGCTGGTCTGCTTCCAGCAAGCTGGTCTTCAGGGGCACTAAAGCACTGGAAAATGGACTGAAAAACACACCCCAAAAAGGGCTGTTTTGGGCCATTTTCAGGCTGTTTTGGGGCCATTTTCAGACCATTTTCTGTGTCATTTTCAACCATTTTTCGGCCTTTGGGGGGCCGAAAATGCCCCCCATGCCCCCCAAATGACCTGAAAATGGTCGAAAAACAGTCGTGCATGTGCTGGCCAGTTGGCATTTGGATTTCCGGTGCTCTGCATGCACATGCATTCCGGTTTGGGCACTCAGTGCCGAAAAGGTTCACCATCACTGATATATGAGATGGCTGAATGTATAACCCTGGCTATTTTCTTTTTTAAAAACAGCCTACTGACATTTTTATACATCAGAAAGGAAGGAAAAAAAGAAATCTACAGTTATTTCTTCAGTAGTAACTTCTAGACTGTCACATTGCTTGTACTATAGAAAGTGCTTTTCTATTGTCAGACACTCTCTCTGGCATTAAAACCTTATTTTATTCCATACTGCCTGTATTTAGTGATCAAACAAAGCTTTGTCCATTTTGTTGGTTACATGCTCTGATTAAAAAAACTGCTTATATGTATCAAAGTAAACCATTTCTCACTCCTTTTTCTGATATGCCTATCACTAAATGTCTTAATTCTCTTTTTTGGTTTGATTCCATCATATGCATTGATGTGCATTATTTCTTGAAAGTTGTAGTCTAAATGAAAAGCTTACAGTAGTTGGCAACAGCTCCAAGTCTGAACCCTTAATTAATTTTGTATTCCTATGAGTCCTGACATATGAAAACCAGATACACATATCACTCAAAATATATAGAGTCTTTGCATTCTTATAGGCAGGAATTAATCATTTTTTGTAAAAGGTTTATACCTTTCTAAATACCAATGCTTTTCCAGATATTTAGCCACTAAAGAATGCATCACTGGTTCATTTCCTTTTATCCACTGAAACAACCTGCATAATTTTCTTTCTTGGAAATAATAAGGTTATTTAGCTCAGGTGTCAGGCTTCTACAATCAAATTAGACTAAATTGGGCAATGTCATTGAGGGTGTGGATGTCTGATCTAATTGGAACTAATGCAAGAAGATTTCTTCCTTTCTTCTAGCTGTGTTTCTAGCTGATGCCTGCAAAATGTTGCTGCCATTTTGGATTTACTAAAATTGGTTTAGAATATTGCTACAGATAATGTTTTGAAATGCTTTGAGCAAAGTTCTTTGGAATGAAAGCCTTTGAAGAGTTTAGTCCATATCTCTGCCAAGTAGGATTTTTTTTTTGAAAAATAGAACAATTTAAATGAGGAGTTTTGTTTTCTATTTTCTGTATTATGTTTTCTCCTCATTAAAAGATTTTTCTTTCTGGGCTTCTGTTTTTGAAATACTAAGTTTACTCTTTATGAAAATGCTATCAAAACCAAGTTATACTGGAATAAAATACAATCAGCGCAAGTTCTACTTACTCTTTTTTTCTTTCCATTACATGGTACATATTTAATAGACAGTTTAGAAATTATTTTTGTGATCCAGAGAAAGCAAGATAATTTTAAGAGGGGTGAAAGACAGCAGGCTGAGCCTGCAAAATATTTTCCACCCTGCTCTCTGTCACAAATAATTATGTTTAATATAAACATTGCTTATTTTGTGGAATCCTAGATACTGGATTGCTGTTAATATTTCATACCACAAATTTTCTGAAATATAGCCATGATTCAATCCTCTATCAGTTAAAGGGATCATAGGTTTCCATCCCATATGAGTTAGACGGAGAATAAGCAACCACTTAGGTCTTCTGAAGTTACTTGAACATTTTGGCCTTTCAATACTGGCAGTAGCTTTCCTTGCCATGTTGAAAAAGGAAAACACATACTATCTTAGTGTATGTTATAGTTAACATAGTCTTATTAAATACACACACACACACACACACACACACACACACACACTGTCTGACCCTTTCTCCCCAAAAAAGGAACAAGATAAGCTTTCTCTATCTATGTTATGATGAGACATTACTATTTCATTCAGTTCAACCTTTACATCACTTGAAAATAAGTATCCCCCAAAGGTTGTCCACTTCTGAATCAGAGGCTGCTTGCCCATAACTGAAAGGGTGATCTAGATGTTAATCCAACAAAGTGCATGTTCATTGAATACAGTTACCTTCTAATTGGTGGAAGCTGAAAAATTAATACAGTGATTTTTATGCTGATTATCACTTGATTGGATTATTGCATTGCATTCTGAAAATTACTCAGAAACTACAATAGATTTAGAATGTGGCAGTCTCATTGATAGGCAGGGAAACTCACTGTTGGAAGATTACATCAATTTTCTAATCATTGCATTAGTTGCTAGTGAGTTTTTGAGCCTAATATCCTATAAAGCTCCCGTACTGTATATATTAAGCACCATGTTACTGAATATGATTCTGTCTAGCCAGTCCAGTCATCAAGAGAATTTGATTGAGAATCCCAGCCCCTGAGATATATGCATATAGGATAGAGGCCAAATTGGAAGCCTTTTCTATTGTTTAGACTTTTTAAGAATGAAAAGGTTGTAATGTAACAATGAATGGTCTAGCTCATTAACATACCATAGCCACATCCCAGTACAGGGAAACATTATGACTTTCTGCCAAACAAAACAAACAAAAACATCTGAACAGATTTTATATGTGGCATTACTGTTGCTCTCAGATCTTGCCCACTGGCTTACACATAACCAAAACATTTCTAGAAACTTGATAAGATGTGCCTAAATAATGTATATTCGGGGGCGTGGCTATGGCTAAGATGGAGTGAAGACGTTCTTCGCCACTTCACAGAGGCATTTGAGAAAGAAATGTAA
>JAOYMU010000283.1:32371987-32384205 GCA_025802295.1 Psammodynastes pulverulentus
GCCTCTCTTTCTGTCCCTTTCTCTCTTTCTCTCCCTCCCTCCCTCTCCCTTCCTCTCTCCCTTTCTCTCCCATTCTCTCTCTCCCTCCCTTCCCCCCTCTCTCCATGCTGTTTCTTCTTCTATCTCTCATACCTTTTTCTCTTCATCTTCGAACTGACCACCTGACCGTAGAGTCCTTTCCCCCATGAAACTGAGGGCTGCAGGGGACCCGTCCTGAGGCTATTCCTCCAAGAGCCAAGCCCTGGCTACTCTTCCCTTGATAGCCATCCCTGGTCAAGAGTAGCCATGCTTCTCACCCCTCTGAAGAAAAACAACAACATCGGCAGAACGAGGTTACATAACAGGCTGTCCCGATCTGCGCGATTGTCTGCACACAAGTGCACACGCGGCCGAGAGACGCCTTGAGCAGGAGCTGTCTTTGGCGGTCCTGCTGGATGCCTCCGTTGCCGAGTGACGGCCGAAAACCCAACATTTGCCCTGCCCTGACCTCTCTGTTTATGTAATGGCCTCACTTCCCCCTCCGACTTCCTCTCCCATCCGTCTTCCTCTTACAGACGACCTTTCTTGCCTCTCCTTGACGGGCGTAGAGGAGACAGGGCAGGGCCGCTCAAGCACAAAATAAAATCAGAATAAAATAAAAATAAAACCAGCCCTTCAGTCGCTCTTTTTCCCGATCGCAAAATTAAAAAAGGGCAAAGCGATTCCCTGGAATTAAGCAAGGCAAGTCCCGATGCACTTCTGAGTTCTTAATCTCCTCCAGATCCTACAGGGTGGGCCGTAAAAGACCTTAAATTGACTTAGGAATATTAGGCTTGCTTCCAACCCCTTTCCTCTCCGTCGTAGCTTCCCAACGTGGTTTGTACTTCTGACCGTGTCTGGGTCTCAAAGTCACTTGATCCCTCCCTTTTTTGCGATCTCCTGAGAAGCGAAGTCAATGGGGGTCAGGGGGGTTAAGCCAGATCCACGGAGCAACTGGATTACTAACTTATCCGTTGCAGCGGATTCCCTGAAAACTCCACCAATGTTTCCCTCTGCTAGCTTTGCAATGCGGTGCGTTTAGCTTTGGCTTCGAAAGGGTCCTTCCCGTTCCCTGAGCTTGGCTGTTTTCTTGCAGATGTTTCATTACCCAATTAGGTAACATCATCAGAGCTGAGGATGTTACCCTAGTAACCACTGCGCCATGGGGACGCAGTGGTTAGAAGGCAGTATTGCAGGCTGACTCTGGTCGATGGCCAGCAGTTCGATTCTGACGGGCTCAAGGTTGACTCAGCCTTCCATCCTCCTGAGGTCGGTAAAATGAGGACCCAGATTGTTGGGGTCAAATATGTTGACTCTGTAAACTGCTTAGACAGGGCTGAAAAAGGCCTATGAAGCGGTATATAAGCCTAAGGGCTATTGCTATTGTTTGTTGGGTCATGAAATGCCTGCAAGAAAACAACCAAGCTTCCAGAGCATCAAGGACCCCAGAGTCCTCCTCCTCCTCCATTCCGCAAACTCCACTCCCTTCTAGCATGGATGATGTTACCTAGTTGGGTCATGAAATGTCTGCAAGAAAACAACCAAGCTTCCAGAGCATCAAGGACCCCAGAGTCCTCCTCCTCCTCCATTCCGCAAACTGCACTCCCTTCTAGCATGGATGATGTTACCTAGTTGGGTCATGAAATGTCTGCAAGAAAACAATCAAGCTCAGAGAACACCAACAACTCCTTCGTCGTCGTCGTCGTCCTCCTCCTCCTCCTCCCACTCCCTACTAGCATGATAATGTTACCTAGTTGGGTCAAGAAACGTCTGCCAGAAAACAACGCAGCCCAGAGAATTCCCAAGGACCCCACAGTTTCAACCCTGAGCTAAAAATATTTCCTCTCCTCTTGGTATCTTTCCATCCTTCAGAAGCCTCCTTATGCATCTGGGGAGAGAGAGAAAGAGAGAAACCCTTCCTAAAAGAGAAGATTGGACTACGAAGGATGGGTTATTCACATATAACCCCCCTGCCCCCCCTCCTTTCATCCCTTATTAAGCGCAAAAGCGCCTCTCCCTAGCAGGATGATTTTCCTGAAACACCAATTCTCTCGCCTCCGACGGAATGGAGAAAAGGATAGTGGGGGGGGGGAAAGATAATTGTTTGGCTTAGCACCGTTTTTCATCACGCGGCACTCCTCACTCTTCTCCTGCTGGTTAAAAAATTCCAGGCTTTTCGTCTGGATGACAATGCAGCTTAAAGTCACACACACACAAACCCCCCAAAAATGCCTATTCTGTCCTGTCCAATAGAGGCACTGTGTTTTGAGACCTTATGGAGGATAAAAGAGGGAGGGAAAAAATAAAAATAAACTGGAGCTGGCACTCACTAGCCCAGTTTTCATTTTTGGCAGAGAACCAATCCCCGAAAATGCTTAACATCATGATTAATTTGGGAAGGGAGGACGGCAGTGATTATGCATGTTCTCAGTTTCCTAGGATACTGGGGAGGAATTTCATTTTCATCTTTATTTTAGAAACCCGCCTGGCGGCCGTGAAGTTTCCCCCTGTTTCTTTGCCACCTTTCTAAAACAGACCGTCTCCATCCGAGGCCTTCCAGGTGGGGCTCAGGGGCTTCGGATCCATTTCAGCAGCTGTCTGAGGCCTGGTGATCCCCTCTGCCATTTAGAGAATACAGGTAGTCCTTGACTTACAGCAGTTCATTTAGTGACCGTTCGAAGATATGATGGTATTATCAAACTGTAGAGCATTTAGGCCCCTTTGCCAGTGGAGGGTTGCGATCAGTTTCACTGCCAGTTTGATGATCATGCACAGTTTTAAAACACCAGCTTGAAAACTTACCTTCTATGTTACATCCGGGGAGTAACACGGCTGAGGGCGTGGCGATCCACTCTGACACGTGAATCAGAGGATATAGGAGAGAAAAGCACAGCGGCAGGTCCAGCTGATACCAGTTCGCTCGAACCGTTCCGAACTGGCTGAATCTCACCTCTGCCCCTTGCGCTAAACATGTTGCTAGCAACAGTTCTATGAGTTGTATCTTTTGAGCCAATGAGTACAATCTTCCTTTATAGTAAAGGCAGGGAACATCAGCACAGATTAAACCCGGATGTGTTCCGTGACGACTTCCATGCAGGTATAAACCGGAAGGTGGAGTTCCTTGAGGCATCTTCGGCCGCTGGTAGTTTCAAACTGAAATCCTTGCAACCTGAGATTCTACCACTTGGCCCGATGATGAGGGTTTGAAAAATCACCGTGTCTCTTACATCCAGCTCTCTTTACCAAGACCTCTCTCTCCCAACACATTGTAGGCAGTGGTGAGTTTCAACCGGTTTTACAACCAGTTGGTGATTGTGCACTTCGCTCCCATGTGCAGCTTTAAAAAACCAGCTTGTAAATTTACCTTCTATGTTACTTCCGGGGAGTAACACAGCTGAGGTGCTGCAATCAGAGGATATAGGAGAGGAAAGCGCAGGGGCGGGCCCAGCTGATCGTCGTAGCAACCGGTTCATTCAAACCAATCCGAACCGGCTGAATCCCACCACTGATTACAAGGCCTATGAAGAGACAGTGAGGGGGGAAACGGTTTCTACCTCCTCTCCACCAGAAGATACTCCAGATTCGAGCCAGATAACGCTCCGTGCCAGGAAGCGTATTTAGACAACCGCCTTCTGTTGCAGAACTTCCTGCTCAGGCTGGGTGTATAGGAGATAATTTTCCCTACTGGATCCTTCGCTTCCTTTCAGGATTTTCTCTGCAGCTCCTGCCGTTTCGTCTTTTTGCTCTCGTCTACCTGGATTTTCAGCGTGGCTTTTGGGTTAATCCTCCGCAAATTTAGGAAAGAAAGAAAAAAACAACAACAAAGCAACTCTGGATATTATTTAAGGCTATTGCTGAGATTTCCCCAAGGTGTCCGTAAGGATCTGGTGGCTCCTGTTCTTTAATTAATCCAAATGACATCTATTTCATTATTTGTGTGCTTCTCCTAACTTCCGTTCTGAAGTTGAATTAGTAGATAAGACCCCTTTCCTCTTGTCATCCTCAGTCCAATCAACGGTTCTGTTCTGCAGTTACCAAAACTTGCCTTTCTTGATTTTTAGTTTTACTTGATTGTCCTGGCACCTCATACAATGAAATTAAATCTTCAGTGTTCATTATGACTATAAAAATAATGCACAAACACACAATCCTTCGCATTCTATGCAATTGAATTGAAAACCCCTGAGAGTGCATGAATATTGCACTGTACCAGGGGTCAGCAACCTCCAGCTCTGGAGCTGCATGTGGCTCTTTCATCCCACTGCTGCGGCTCCCTGTCTCTCAAAATAGGCATCACAACCGCCAATGTGTGACACCTACCGGCACATGATTTATTGAGCTTTTCGACCCCCGGTAGGCCAACCATGGATAAATCCAAGAAAAGAAAAGTTTCAGAAGAAAACAGAATCTTTAATTCAACTATATATGCTAGTTTTGTGGCCGCTCAGGAAATAGTCAGGCACGGGAAGGGTTTTGTGGCTCCTAGTGTTTTCTTTGCTGTGGGGAATGGGTCCAAATGGCTCTTTGAGTGTTTAAGGTTGCGAACCCCTTGGCTTGACAGATGGACATTGTGTTGGCGGCTGACTAGGGGATGGGTGGATTGGAATTATGAGAAATATGGGAGGTGAATTTTCCATCAGGTCAGTATATCATTTATGACTAGTGATATCCAGAGTACTGTAGAACTTTATACTAATTTCTTACATCAATGTAATTAGGAGTATCAATTTCAAGATCTCAGACCTACAATTTTTTCCTCTATTGATGATGGTGCATAATATAACAGACTCCATTTTAGATATCTCTAGAATCTAGGTCTTTTCTTATTACAGTTATTTGCATCATTTCTAGAGTTTAATGTCTATTGCTATACAGATAAGAAATATATATAAATGTTTTGATATTAAATGAACTGCAAATATTTTGATAGACTAATTGTATCATTTCTGTTTACTGGAATCAAATTTAAATTTTGTGCTATGAATCTAATGTTTTCTTTAATTAACATGTTGCCTGTTTATTCTAAACTGGTTACATTTATTTTCTGATGAAATAATGATATCTCTTTCCTGACGAGTCCCTTATGTAGTCATACTCTGAAGGCCAACTTTTTATCTGAGTATTTCCTTTCTAATCATAACACAAACAGCAGACACAAAGAGTATAGAAGAATGGGTTTGTGGGAAAATAGATGATATGTCTTTGAAACTTGATGCATAAATCTATACTGAGCCCTGTTAACAGATAAATGTTGTAAACAACCTCCAGGGCTTCTGCAGCACTTAAGCTAGTTGAACAAATATGGTTACCAGAATTCAAATGCCAAAGCAAATAGGTGACAAGACAGTGCTGATCAATGACAGCTGCACAAACCAAATCAAAGATTAAAAATCATTATTACAAGCACAGACGTAATGTTTGCTTGGCAGACACCCAGTGGCTCAGTGCTTAAAACACAGAGGGGTGAGAGGAGTACAATGGCAAGGATAATGCAATGCAAAATATCTTTCTACTCCAGCTTTTAAAAAAAATATGGAAAGATATAAGAAACATTTGTTTTTCAGTGGCATAAATTGTGACTGAGGGATCTTGTTTGTCACATACTATTGTTTATCCCCCAAACCTTCCATTAAAAAAATACAAAGCAAAGCAAATAACATGTATTAGATGGAGAAAAAAAATAGAATGCATCCTTGTTATAATGATAGGGTTTTTACTGCATCAGTTGTTGGTCATGCACAAATGTCAATGAACATTTTCCTCCAGAAGCATTTTAGCTGGCTTTCCCTTTGGCTTCCACATCCACGTTCTCCAATGAATATTTGCTTTTGATTTATATTTTAAAATCAACCTCTGACTGCTTCCTGCTCTCTGATCACTCAAAGGCTAGATGTGAGAAAACTTGGTTGATGCATGGCTCTCCTACCTGGTCTCCCTGAAATGGGAAATTTTGGAAGATCTTTCAGAAAATCCCTCATCTCTACACCTCTGCACACATTCTGTACATTTTGTAATATTCAAAATTCGTCAACCAATTCAGACTATCCAGAAAACAAATCCAACCTCGGTACCATCTTTTTTTAAAAACAACAATAAGAAATATAAATTGTCATTCAATGTAATGAAAAGTACAATTTTTTTTTTTGAAAGATTTAGAATGAAAAAAGTATTGCAGTGAACTTCTAATGAGTGGGATAGGATATTTTCAATGTATTTGGTTAAAAGATGTCCAGGGTATATGTGCGAACAAGGTATATGTACGAACACATAGTGACTGTAATAACTGGCTAGAGAATACCTTCCAAAAAAATAGATATCCATGCAACTGTATCAAAAAGCCCCTGAACTCTCAACCCAGTGTAACATAACCAACACAAGTTTTAAAAAGTATAATGCTGTAATGCAACAAAAACATTCCAGAAATCACCAACAGCCTATTTACCACCACTTGGCATCACTACACAAACTGGGTAAAACATTTAAGGTAAAGCAAAAGACCAAATAGCCCCAGAAGAAAAAAAAAGGAGTCATCTATAACATCAGTGTAAGGACTGTAACTGCCTCTATATGGAACAGAGAAGCAGAAAATTAAAAGTGTGCATCCATGAACACCAATTACATTCAAAAGATATTATGACAACTCCTTAATTGCACAGCACATGGACAGAGTTAACCATAATTTTAACTGGGAAAATGTGAGTATCCTAGACCAAGCTAGAACAAAAGATACTAGAGAGTTCCTGGAAGCATGGCATTCAGAAAAACCAACCATCAAAGGCACACAGAGATAAACAATATTTGCACACTATTCAAGAGAGAGACTAAAATAGTTAAAAAGGAAACAAAAAGACCAGATCATCTAATTGCGAGGATTAATATCAGACGAACAATCAAGCAATAAATAATCTCCTAATCAAGGAACTACCAATTCAGACAAACAAGTCTGAATTGACAGCCTAATCAGGGAGCTATCAAAGAGAAAACAACACAGAAAGGGCAAAGAACTGTATATAAACAGAGAGCAAACTGCACTCCCTTAAAACACTGAAGATGTTACCAAGTCAGGTAATAAAATATCTGCAAGTAAACAACCAAGCTCAGCAACATCAAGGACTCCAAGTGACTGTTAAGATTCATTACAATGCTTACAGAGAGAGGCATTTATCTGGGCATAGGGTCAATGACAAGAAAAAAATATTGTATGCCACTCAGAGATGAGTAATATACAATATGACGATATAATCAATATAAAACGTTACTTTTCCTTTGCATCTCTCTGTCAATTTCATCCATTTTTGTTCAAATAACAATTCTTCCATGTCTATTTGCAGATTTCTGTTTTTCCCCCCTGGAAAGTAGTCTTTAATATTTTCTTTAATAAAATTAAGTTGATTGCTAGTTTTGTGTACAGCTATCCCTATGTGTGGACTCACGTTCATATGTACCATTAATATGAATTATCCAATTCAATCCAATCTGCCAAGACAGACAATAAAAAAGACCCCCTCTCTCTCTCACACACACAGGTTATACGCTACTTATACAGTGCAACAACTTCTATTATCATTAAAAATAAGATCAAGCATGCAAACAAAATAACCATACCAAAAGGGGGAAAAGATGCATTAATTTACATTAGAAAGCCTTGAGGAAATAAAAAATACCATTAATGCCCAATGGACAATAATGTTGGTAACTTGGAAGCTTCTCTAGAGACAAATTTTTGCAGACATAATTTTTCCTAATGATGTTGTTCATATTTTTTTCTCTAAGGGTCACAGGTTTTTTTGCATGCATGCATTGCATGCATTTTCTTTTCAGCTGAAAATTCAACAACAAAGATCAGAAAAGTATGGCAACTGAACAAAATGTATCTCCAATCTATTCTTGGCTTAAGGCACAAGTACTAAATGAGAGGGCTTGCCTCTTTGAGGATATTAATAAATAGTAAAGAGGACTTACACATCCTGGAATCCTTAGAGGACATAATGCTGTCTCTAAATCCTCTGAAAACACACTATCAATCCACATGAAAGACTTCTGAGAGTTCCCTTGTGTGCACTCAAAGCTCCAGCGGTATTAAATCAGTTTCTCCTCTCAAAGTGTCATTAAAGTTAGAAGGCTTTGCTGGCATTTGAACTTTTCTGAAAATGAAAACCTGCAGGGCCTTTCTTATGGTCTGAGCTAAAGCCAGAGATTAAAAAAAAAAACCAACAACAACCAGGGGCTAATATTAATCAAAACTTATACAAGGTTTCAATCCCTGGAAAGTAAGGCCAAAAGTACATTTCAGTTGATGCACAACAAAGATGTCCACAGGGCATATTAATTCAGAGCACTTAATCTGTGATCCAGATAGAATGTTCCAGCTTTGTTATCTGCAGCTAAAGAAAGTAAAAGAGTGCAATCCGTTACATTGCTCAGCAACGTTTATGGGACCTGGTAGCAATAATCGTTGCCTAAAAAATAAAGAACTTCTCTCCCAAAACACCCTACCCAAATCTAAGAAAATATGGCAGATTTGATTCTGTCTGGAGAAAAGAAAATGTTTCATCCTAGCCTGGAAGTTGCCTGCCCTAGACTCTGGCAGCAATTATGACATGGCTTATGCTTTGTGGTTTTAGAACAATTCAGAAATAAAAATGCCATTGACAACTCTGTCCAGGAATTTAGGAGATGGTTTAATAGATGTTAGCTAGAAAAATCAAGAGGGGCAATTAAGTCAGAGGAAACAGAAACTCTCTAGACTGCCTTCTTCCATGCGCCTTGATTTTGCACTCTAGATAAGATAGCTTCAGGTAACAGTAAACTTCAGGTGGTCACCTGGGAGAAGCAGCTATACAAATAGAAAAGGTTCTGTGCTAAATAACCAATCTTTTCTGTCACCCTTAGGAACAAAACATAGGGTTATCTAGTATGTTCAACCTCACTCTCTCTGAATGTGAGCAGACGGTCACCAGATTTCTTGATCACTAAACTGGGCAGGTTGTTCTGAAGCCAGGCAGGTGAAGCATAATGCTTTATTCCTTCATTCAAGGGACTGAAGCAATGTGTGTAGTGGGAGGAGAGAGAAAGAGAAAGTCTAGAACAGATCTGCCTGAAAAGCAAGAATCATCACTTCTACTCTCAGCTCTATGCCTACGTGAGTTGATCTTTTATTTGCCTTGCCAAGACACTTCACCACATGAAAATAATCTAGTGAGCCTTCTTACTATTTTTTAAAAATAATTGCTACCATAATTTAAGTAATTATAATAAAACAAAAAGAAACGATACACATTTAAAATAATAAAGAAAATAGAGTAATATAATAATTGAACATTTGGATAACCAAGAAATCTTAAATAACCAGCTGCTCTAATATCTTAGAGCTAATATATTCAAATAAACCATTTATAATATAGATTGCTATAAAACATTTCATTCCCAATTTATTGTCAAGACAAGCCTCTACTGAACTGAAAAATTATTTGGATAGCACAACTGAAATCAATAAAGGGGAAAAAGCTATACATATTAAACAATACATTGAAAAATAGTGTAAATAACATGTAAATTATATTTCAGATTAAAATATAAATTACAGATCACAAATTTTAGATGTCATATAATACCATGTACAGAATTATATTCTAGAAATTGTTTCTAAATAACAATGAAGTGTACATCAGATTTAGTTTTTCAGTTTCAAGTTATACTATACTTCAAAGCATATTTACATAGTTTTACAATTTTTCCATAGAAGGGATAAGACACTTTTTCCAATGTGGTTGTTAAATGCAAACAGTAAAGTCCATGCAGCTGGACACACATGCGTGGGTTGGTAAAAGCTGATAAAAATACCTAAAGTTGAAAGGAATTATCACTTTCAAAATTTGTTCCATTTTACGATGAATTAATTTGCAATATTTTGAACTTTGCAACATTGCTACTACATATGAAGAACTGTTCTACTCATTCCATTTTCAGTATTTTTGGGAAAAGCAGCTATTAACTTTAGTTATGATGTTTTGTGTAATATGCTAAGGATGAAACATCTTATTTCAATTCTCTCTAAGTATAGCATTTGAGGTGAAGTTATATTCTATTTGCACTGAAATTCCCATTGTTACATCATTATAACTATATTCAAATGTTGAATCAACTTAATCAGGCAATCTTTGACTTGTTTGTTTTAAATAATATTTCACCAGCAGATCAAATGTAGAATCCAGTAAATATTCAGCATTACACAACACAATTTTGAAATTCAATCAAATCCCTCAATATTTCCCCTTGTTTTTTTAATATCTAGTTGCCATGCTACTTATTTGTCAGTGTTGTAAAATAGACTAGACAAGAAACATGGCCAAATGAGTTCATTCTATTTTATTGTAAGGTTACATTAACAGTCTTGACAATTTGAAAGTTCATTTCTCCCTCTGTCCTCTTTATAACCCATGAAACTAGGAAGGATCCTTCTGACCTGCTTGTTCCTTCCTACTGCAAGCTAAGTTGCTTTTTATTTGATGATTGCCTTGGTTGCATCTGTCTCCCAAAGTCATTCCCACATACCATTACGTTATTTGAAAATATTGGAGCCAGCTGTAAAATTGAGGAAGTGCTCTATGTAACATCAGACTTGAAAAATCTTAATTTTATCCTGCTAATAATAGAACTGGGTAATCAATATGTACTGTATTATCTCTCCAGGAAGCAAATTTCTCAATGATTCCTTCAACATATGAGGAATATACAATATGATGAATCATATCATAAAAAGTCTTGAAGGTGGCACCATTCCCCAGGATGTTAAAGGAAAAGCAACATATAAACAACACATAAAGTCATAGATCTTATAACATAATAGTATATCACCGTGTATTTTTAACTAAAAATTCAAGTGATCAGCCTGGCATAAAATCTCCAGATCAGACCTTCCAAGCCATTACAGAATAATTCTTTAGAAAATTGTAATGATGCCCTATTGTGCATTGCTTACTTCAATTAGTTTCATACTGTCAAATGCTGCTTAAAGCAACTATAGCCAGATGAAAATCAGTCAGACTATAGTTTCCTGAATATATTCATATTCATTCTGGTGAATCCATCTGGAAACAATAAATGGAGTAAGTTATCTAGAGTAAAAATAATATATTCAAAGCATAAACATATCCATGGGTCCATCTGTGTATTTCCCTCTCAAACTATTAATGTTTATTTTATTCCTCTTAGCTCACCCATCTCATCCATATGGATTATAAAATTTACATATTGTATGCAGCTGGAAAAAATAGGTCAAAGTTTTTGCAATTTTGTGGGTCCCACTTTGTGTAGAAAAGTAAGAAATGAAAGAATACTTTTAAATTATTGTTTTTATGTTGCAAAATTCTTCAGATAGGTTCATTCAGAATAAAAGTTTCATATGATTGTGTTCTTAATTTATGTAATTTACTCCAAACCTGAAGGAGGAAAAAGGATAATTCTTAGCATAATATGGAATTTCATTTTTAATACGATGGCCTTAACTCTCAGAATAACGGAAGAAGTATTAAAGTCTGACACTAGTAGGTCAATCTGTCAGAAGACTAAATTGAGCCCAATATTTATGACTAAAGCTATTCTTTGAGAATATTTTCAACTTCTGGCTATAGAAAAATAATAGCCCAGAAAAGAACAGATAGAACTACTGACATTTGATTGAACTGGTATGTGTGGCATTCTAATTGAAATTCTAAAGCAATCATGTGATACACATCAGTGCCTTCCCTTCAAAGAAATTGTGCTGCAGAAACCTAAGCTGTTGGTCTAGCCTAAAGTGCCCAATGAATGGAGATAAAGAATTCTTGCTCTTGTGTATATTAGAGAAATGAGATTTTTGAAAGATTCACTAAAATGCAAATTTTAAAGAGGTTTAGTGTGATCTAAGCAGTATATTGAGCTGCAGATACTTCTGAGTAAGATATGAGTAGGAATGGAGCCAATTAGGAATAAGGCTGAGTAGAAACACTAGCCCAGAGCACCAAAACATCTTCCAAGTCATTCTAAAAATAAGATTATCTGCATTAGTGGGAGATGGGACTAACACTCAGTGACTTATGGGTGTCATATACCCTTGAAGTAGCACTGCATAGTAATATGTAAAATATATATGTTAATTTCTTTCAAGGGGCATGTCTTTTATACATAGTAATACCAGATCATTTGTCCCAAATTTTCTC
>JAOYMU010000283.1:32510068-32520646 GCA_025802295.1 Psammodynastes pulverulentus
TCTCCCAGGAAAAGAAAACGTTCCGGGCAGGAGGCTTGTTTTGGGGATGCTGCTACCTGCGGGACATTGTTTTGGGCTCTTTTGCTCTCTCTCTTCTTTCTCTCTCTTCTTTCTCCCTGGCCGGGAGAAGAAAACTTTTGGGGTGGCAGCAGCGCTGTGAGGGCAGCAGGCAGCAGCCCCATGTCTTTCAAACTGCCGCTGCCCGAAACATTTTCATACCCTGGGAGGGGCGCCGCTGCCATCCGCTTTTTTCCCCTTTCTTTCTCTTTTTCTTCCCCTTCCTTCCTTCCTTCCTTCCTTCACCTCTCTCTCTCTCTCTTAGACACACACACACACACACACACACACACACCTACCTCATCTGGGACTGGGATGGATTGGCGAGCTCCAGAACAGCAGGCAGCGGGAGAAGGAAAAAAGTGGCGGGGGCAGCATTCTGAGGCAGGGGGGTCTCCTGGGGCTTTTGCACATTGTGCAGCTCTGGGACAGCCCTGCCCTCTCAAGGACCTGCACCTCGGCCACCACACGGTAGGGAGAGCAAGCAGGGAAAGTGAGGGACTGGGTGACCGAGAGACCGGGTCGGGGGCATGGCCAGCCAGGGGTCACTACCAGTTCGGTGACCCAGGCCCAATTGTCGCTACCGATTTGCCCGAGCCAGTGCGAACTGGCAGAATACCACCTCTGCCTCCCACCCACCCTAATTTTTACCTCTCCTTTATCCACTGAAGCTGATCATTATTGCAAATCCCAGCTGGGGGCTTGGAAGCGGTGCACATGCATTTTCCCAATGTGCATGCCCATTCCCAAACCTTACTGGCAACTTGACTAAATGGAAAGCAAAACAAAATATTTGAATTGTGCTTATTTATTCACAGGGCTAGGAATTACAGACTAGCTATTTTATGCATAAAACCTTATTAATGCATTTGAACTAGATTTTTTTTGCCAACAAATAGTGTAATTTGGATGAGAAAGATATTACATTGAAACATGTCATAGAAAAAAACAGAGTATGTGGGCTTCTGAAATCGTCCATTGAAAGAAAAAAGAAGCGGTAGCTGAGTGAACCAACCACACACTGATTTCTATTGAGAGTGTCTCTCTTCTTGACCTTGACTATAGTAGTAAATTTTCAGAAGAATATAATTTATACATGTTATATGCCTAAGAAGATTTTATTTCATAAATAATTCTTTTAATCATGGCTCATATCACCTTAACAATTACTGTGTTTTATTTTTATCATTAATCATTAGAAACCTCCAAAGTTGGCATCCTCATTGTCCAAATTAATCTTTTTGATCACTAATGTATCATTTTGCATGGCAATGAATCTTGTTCTCACTATATATTTCCATCTCAAAAGCCACATTTTGAGGCAGAAATAAATGAGAAGTTTTCACTTCGACTTAAAGTACATTTTAACATATACCTTGCACTGGACCCTTCACAGAAAACAGTTGTTTATTAAGTCTCCTGAATTTCAAGTCCTGAGTTTGTACAACTCTGTTAAAGAACCACAAGACAATGGTTTATTGAATTTATGTCTATTTTTTTGTATTTTTCACTTAGCTGTGTCTTCTTTGTAGAGAATGAGAATGCTTAGCTTCAAAACAAAGCAAAATAAAAATGAAGGGATAACCTGGGACTAAATGTTGTGTTTGCAGTATTTCCCCAAACCTCAGGTTTAACCATATAGAGATCCTGAGAATGGAAGAAATAGGTCAGCAAGAGTGGTCCATATAGTTGACCTTGGCTGATCTGTAAAAATAAAGCAATTCTGAGCTGGTTTAGTACTTAGATGAGATTCCTAAGAAAATACCAGGGCTGCAGACTATACTGGGAAATAAAAAATAATTCCTTGGAAAAAGTGATACCAAACAACTTCTTCATTATTGTTAAAAGAATTATATAGTTGCTAATAGGAATCAAAATTGACTTAAGGAAAGTTAGCAATTGGCAGAGCCGTATTCTGTCTTGTTCACTTTTTTATATATTATGCTTGTTATCCATCCAAAACAGGTTTTCATAGTATCATTTACAGTATTATCTTTATAACAAAAAACACCCATTTTAGTATATTTAGTGTGTACGAATATCAGCACATTGTTTTTTCAGTGAAGAACAGTATCCAGATCCTTCAGTGTTGATAGGTGAAGTGGTTCAAATGGCAGAGAGTCCATAGAGTAGACGGGAGATCAGGATGACAATCTTTGGTACAATGACTCTTATTGCATGTACCAGTTTTCCAACACATTGATATTTTGCTGAAATATAGACCATGGATCATGTGCTTTAATACTTTATGTGGCTCTGGACTTTTGGGGGGTTGGTATTTCAGCTTGCACAAATGTATCATAATCTTGTGATGCTTGGATGCTTCATCAAGCCCAGCAGACAGTGCAAATGAGTCAGACCACACTTGAGGTAGTCCACACTTAACATGTAAGCAATACCAAAGAGGTCATCTATTCCAGTGAGGTAATTCATGAACAACTTTCTCTTTAAGATGAATATTTTTGTGATTAAATCTGACTGATTATTTGGCTGCTGATTAAAAAAAAAGATGCTGTTGTATTTTTGGCCTGTTTGGATTGCATGTCAATGTGAAAAATTAAGCACTGCCATACTCTCTATATACTACACATCATGGCATCATAGCATCTTTCCATCTTTCCATCATCTATCTTGGTTTACCAACAAATGTTAAAGAGAGTATGATGCACTTTTGGGTTGCTTCTAAAATCATCATCATCATTCAATACATCAGACAGGCCTCTATATGTTGTTGATCTCCAGGTTGTTTGATTCATTTGGATGTAACTCAATCTCTCACCTTCAATCTTAGCAGACATACCAACCACATACTGTTGGAATAGAAGGTTATTAATCTCATTCTCATGGTTCATTATTCAATATGCATAATAACATATTGCCATTCATTTCTTGTTGTAGAACATTTGGAGCTGATGGTTCCAGCCATCATTTCCAAGAGGAAAGAAAAATATGCATTGAAAGCTGTCATAAGAGCTTGAATGAGAGTCTGAAATTATTTGCAAACAACCTTCTTGGTATTTCAACATAATGTGCCTTTATTGATTCAGTTCCAGTGTTGTTTGATACAATGATGGTAACTTTGTTGTCAATTGTGCATTAAATCATCTCCCATGTTCAAGTGGTGGTCTCCAGTCATGCTCAATGACAATGAAAGCTTCTGACATGTCTCAAATTTGAAAGTGAAAGAGATGCAGTATATGAGATTTTTTGTTGCAGTAGCTTCTCTAACAATTCAATAATCTCATCAATCTCAATGATGAATTCCATCAGTGTGGAGTAAACCCAATCTTAATTCTACCTTGTCTTGAAGATAAATTTGAATAAATTTGGCTTGTTGGTTAGGATCCAGCATTAAAATGTCTGATGTAATGACAAATTTGGTCTTGAAAAGTCACAGAAGGGTTCCATCCTTTCCTCATTGGAAGGACATCTTTGGCACCAAAAATATGATTTGGAAGAGGCAATTGTATTGTCTGATGTTCTTCCTAAACCTGTTTTCAGTAGGTTCACCATCACCCTATAAAATGAGACCTTCACTAGAGAGAGGTTGCAAATTATCAGAGTTTGCAGCAATCCAACCAGCACACCAGTAAATAATTCAACAGGATTCATTTATAGAAAAAAGTATTTATATACAATAATATACAGTATGATGCATGTATACAATACCATGCAGCAGAAGTCAGAACCAGAAGAATCCTGAAGTCATAATCACAGAAGCAATATAAACAAAGAAGCAAAGATCCAAAGATAAACTGACTCTTATATATAGACCAGTAACCCTAAGTCACAGGTGCTGTTTCTTAGTCACCAAACAGTTCCCATTGGCTGACTTGTTGTTATGTCTATCCCAGCTCATAATTTCTCATATAATGACACAAATTGAACTATCATGACCTTTCCCTTTATACAACATAAATTGATGGTTTCACGAGGAATAGAAATGCATGACAGTGAAGGCTAACTTTGGTCATGGCATCAACATCAGTAGAAATATTACATTGTGCAAGTCATGCATGGAGTATTATATATGTGCCTGAACAATGATGAGTTTGATGTGCATGTTTGTGAGCCAGAGAAGAGCACATAAAGCAGTAAAAATATCCAGGCCTTTCTTCATGCACTTTAACAATGTTGCTTCTTTAAAAGCAGGGGTGTTAAATTAGGGGTCCACATCATGTGCTGGCCATGCCCATGCCCAGTTTAGCAAAGGGGGAAAAAGTCATGATATGTCACGGGATGAAGCTGTGATGATGCCAGTTTGACACCCTATTTAAGAGCCACATGATGAGTCACTTCATTGCTGCTGGGTGGAAAAGGGAGCAAGGGGTTGTGAGACTGTATGGGAAACTGTCACAAAGTGTTGAAAATAAAGATCATGTGATTGCAGTAGCAGCCACACAGCACAAGAGTAATCAGTAGTACTAAATCAATCACACCTTTCCCAAATTTCATTCCCTCAGGAGTCATGAATCTTGGGTTTTGGACACCTGTACTTTAGCTCATTTGAGTATCTTAGTTCAAAAGTTATTGGTCTATTCATGCACTGTTTCACCCAGGTAATGATAATGATAGTTTTAAGTGTGTGTGTGTTTGTCTGTGTACGTTGATCATAAGGAGAAGGAAGATGTTTAGATAACAACTAGACAGATGGCAATGTAACATACAGTATAGGCAGAAACACAGTTGAGAGACTGAACAATAAATATGATGTTGAATTCACTTCTGGGAAGGTAGAATCTTGTGACTGACTTTGGATGGTGATTTTGATCAATTCTAGGATCATAGAATTGCAATTTGAACTTTATCTTTTCATTAAATTGGACTATAAAATATTTGAACTCCAATTTTATACACAAATGAGAACTTTTTATCTGAGCATTGATTACATTGACAAAAATATTCTATAGAAGTCCAATTCTGGCTTCAATAACCTTAATTATAACCATGCTTACAAATTATTTGCAAACTGTACTTATCCCACAATTTCTTTTTAAACATGTTTTTGTCAGCAAGCTTATGCCAAAAGAAAAGACAACCCTCTAAATGCAGTGGTATGTAATGTGTTATCTTTCCTTTAATATCCATTCTCTATGAGATTGTGGTTACTACTGTCATTTAGTAAACAGAGTGTAAGAATGCAATTACCAAAGCTTTAATTGCATAAGCAAATTAAGGGGGTTAATTGCCTCTTCCCCCCCCACTAGCATCTTGTTTTCTCTCTTTAATCAATAAACACCTGTTACTTTGCTTTCTCAGACTGGGGGATCTCTGAGCATCTCACCCCAGCCCAAAATGAACAGCAATCCCGTTCAAATTTTCAGCTGCCAGTTTAAGGTTAAGATATGAATCCAGGTAACAGAAACCAATGAGAGTACACCCAGTTGATGTTTGTGACATCATCCTACAGTCAGAGTACATAGAACAGCTGAGGTAGCTTTCAGCTTCAGTTCCAGTGCTATTATGATGGATGTTTACATCTCTTCATTGAGAGCCAATTATTTTGCTTTTGTGTGAGGCCCGAGAATCACTTGTGTTGCCTGCCTGCACAAAGCCTCATTCACAAAGCCTCACTTGGATGCAGCTGAACAAATTGCTTTTTCTACTTCGGTGGTAAGAGATTATTCTGCTTTTATCTTTCTTTTCAAAATGAAGGTGATGATGGATATCTGTCGATGCCTAAGAAAAAGGAGCTTGGTTTAGAATCCCGGAGCTCCTGCTGTTATGTTTAAATATGGCCTTTGTTATAAAAAGGTTAATTTTTAAAGAGAAAGAAAAACACGTGTGTCTGCTTGCTTGCCTGCTTGTCTGCCTGCCTGCCAGAGTGAAATTCCAACAGCATGACAAGCCTATGCATATTTCTCTAAATATTTGGCACTCTCTGGATAAATCTGTAATTCTGATCAGTTATTTTCTGTACTTTCCTGCCTGCTCTTTGTATGCACTTTAATCACTTTAGTGAAATGTATGGAAAAGCTTTTGTGCATAGAATAATAATTTTACATCAAACTTTAAAAAAAAAAATGCACTGACTAGTTTTGTATCAGTGATATGACCGTGATAGTCATGATTGCCAAATACATTGTTTGCTTTCCTTCTTTATGAAAAAGTATATTGGTTGTGTATTCCTTATGATCAACATGTAGAATATACAACCTGAGAGAAATAGTGAAATGTCAGTTTTCTATATATGTGTGTATGGAAATATATGTGTGTTTGTCTATATGTGGAATTAAAAATTGTTGTTCTATCTATCATGCACAAAGTAAAGCAGTGTGATTATCTGTGGTTGTTCTTTATGAGTCTTCTTATATGTACCCACCTCATTTTGCAAGAGAGTAAACACATGTAAAGCTCCTGAACTGATGTGGATTTAAGAGATTAGCTGTGACACTGACTCTGACAAATCAGATATAATAAATGTTTAATTGACTGAAGGAGTTGAAAGCTACTGTCTGAACAATCCAATAACCAGTTTAAATAATCAAATAGTGTGAATAATAAGAACTAAACAGCAGACCAGAGTTAATTTAGAAGTCTGAATTTCTATTTATATAGGAACGATTTGATTATATTGAATATTTACTACTTAGCTTCTCAGTGCCTTTTTAAAACTAATTTGTGAGACTACAGTAAAAGTTGTTTTCTAATTACTGGAACTTTTATGAGGGAATGCCAATTATAATTCCATTACTACTAATCTATATCTATGATTTGTGTTGAAATATTAATGCTTTAGGAATTACACTAAATTGAAACAAAAGATTGTTACTAAAATGATTGTTTACAATCATGAGCTTGCTTACTCATTTTTCCTTGTCTCAGTCAGAAGTGTTTTCACAGTAGCTTAAATGATTTACCACACCTGATTTAACTGTTTTGGTACATACATGTCCAAAAAGATATACTCAATGGAATAAAGTGGTATAAATATACAATATGACAAATAAATATCAGATTATAACAAGACTTCAGTTATTGAATTTTCCCTCTTCCTATCATGAAAAAAATAATGACTGAGTAGAATCCTGGCTAATGGTTTAAGCAAGGAGACTCATAGAACTATGACATTGGATGATGAGTGACAATGTAGATTGAGTCTAAACTTATGGAGATGAGATCACATAACTATCTCATTGCGTTTCCAGATCCCAGATTTTCAGTGTGAATGGATATTTCCCCACTTCACAGCCCAAACATCTGGAGATGGTAAGCAAAACCTGTAATGCCATTTTTCTTCAAACAGACATGAGGATCTGAAGACAGTCCTTGTTCATCCAACCATGGACCATATAGCATCTCTGAATCTATCTTTTTATTTTTCTCTGCTGTTTATTTACAAGTACATATTTATTTATGGAATGTTATTTATTTATAACACTATAACTAACATTTACTTTAAAAGCTTTGGTTAGTAGTTGTGCCTAATAGGTTTTGGAAACATCAAGGAGGCAGCAAGAATAAAACAGGTCTTCTTACAGAAGAAATTCTTGAGTCCAAGGGAGGAGAGAGACTCAGAGTTACTCCGCCTTAATTACACTAGATAAATTTTGTGCAGGAGAATTGCTCTGAAGGTGTTTTGAAAGCCTCCTAAATAATTCTACCACATAACTTATAGGGTAATTAAGGTGGAATCATTCTGAATCTCTCAAACTTCCTCCCTCTCTGGGCTATCTTCTGTAATAACCCCAATTCTTCCTTAATTATTTTGCTGTTTTTCTCTGTTTGTATTAGACTGTTAGGCAGTTTGTTTGTTTCTAGCTGTTTCGTGTTATTAATGATCCCAGTTTCTTTTAAGAGGAAGGTGGTACATAATATAGCAACAACATCAGAAATATTCATTTTACAGTGAAAACATTACTTTTGCTTTATGACCCAAATGGTCATTAGGATGAAACTATTGAAGCAATAATTTAGGACCTGCTTTCCAGCTTCTCATGGCTATGATGTTGATTGGGCAAGAAATAGAGCTACTCTGTTTAGAACCCTAAGGCTGTAATCCTATATCCACTTACTTAGTAGGATTTCCTTTTGAGGTGAAATGTATAGCATTGCAGCATTAGCCCACCAAAAGAGAACAGATATATCCATACATCATTTCACCCCATCCCCATCATAACCATAATGGCTGTCTGAGTCAGATTTCATATAGTGGATTTATAGTCAGGATATTAAGCATTCTCCTGTGTGATGCGATGGTCTCCAGATATGCGATGGGTTACGTCCTCTATTACTAGCTGCAGACAGAGAGTGTGATAACAGAAAAGCTGAGGACACGCCTCCCTCTCCAGCCAATCACCTCCCAGTTTCGCTCTGTCTTTTACTACAATCAGACGTGTCACCTATTTCTTCTAATAATTAGGATAGGTGATTGAGCGAGAGTGTTAGATATTGATATTTGTTTGTTTTGTTTGTTTGTTTCTTGTTTTGTTTTCAGGATACCTGAATTTATTGCATCCTCTAAAACTGTTTTTTTCAAGCCTACTAAAGGTGAAACAGACCAGAGGCTTTAATGGACGTTTGACAGTTTATCCCAACGGCTTGCCAGCCAGGGATGCAGAGGAGTGCTGGACTTACCCCAGAGGCTTGCTAGCCAGGGGTGTAACGACGTTGAGGAGCAGTCCCCAAAGGGCTTGCTAGCCAGGGGCGTATAATCATCTTGGGAGGCAAATCGACTACTCGTTAGAGAGCGCGATTAATCTCCGATAATTCCTGAGGCAGGTCGGCTTCCCTGAGAGGAGTCCGACAGCATAAGACTACAGGAAACCCCCACACAGCTGACGCGCGGAGCGAAGAGACGCAACGATCGGCTTCCAGATAAGGAGCGCGATCGCTGCGTACTAAACGATACTGCTGTGAGAAGGATCAACTGTGCAGGTTCGGTATCAAGCTACTTTGTATTTCCCGGCAATTTTGCTTACCAGCAGTAGCGCTGGCATGATAAGGACGCGTATTTCACGTTAGAAGTTCCCCTTTAGGACCCGGATGTGGCGGCCGCCATTTTGGGAAGGGCTTGTGTCATCAGCCTTCGGCGGCCGCCATTTTGAGTGGCCACAAATTAACGCATGCGCAGAGCAGCTGTTAGTTCTGTCAACCTCATTGCTCCGTTCTGAGGTGACAGTTGGAAGGAATTACAGACTCGCATTGTACAAATAATAAAGAGGTGAAATATTCCCTTGGCTCTTTATCAAGCCTGAGAGCTGCTTTAGGCTACTAACTGTTGTGCCATCTTGATAAAATGGAGCCTGTTAGTTCCCCTCCAGAGGTAACAGGGAAGTCCAAAACCAAGAAGGACTCTTCTTCTAAGACTGCCTCAAAGATTAAGGCCAAAGCCATTTCTCAAGCCAGAGGTTCCAGGGCCCAGGAGCAGGCTGATCTGAGGTTACAGTCAGCCTTTGACAGGCAGAGGATGCAGGGATCTGGGGACATGGAGAGGACTGGACTCCTTACAATGACTGAGCCTCTCTCCATTGATGTACAGGTCCCTACCAGACAGCTTTCTTCCCTGTCACCTTCACCAGACGTGGCCAAAAGGAGGCATGAGCCAGAACCAGGGATCATCCTGGCTAAGCAGCCTCTCTTGTTGAACCCAGTTTTGGAGCACGAGGCAGGGCCTTCTAGTTCAGTGGGCCTTTCTCCAGGGCTTTCATCTTTGGTTCAGCCCCACGTTTGGCCCTCTTCTATACCGGGGCCTTTTCAAACGACCTTACCTCCAGCCCCCCTGGCATCCACATCATCTAACCCGCTTCCTTGGCAACCTGCTGTGGATTATAATTGGATTGTTTCCGAATCCATGAGGCGAGGTTATGAGGCCAGGGTACATGAGGAGCAACAACACCACATGCAAAAGGGGGCGTTACCATCTGCTTCTTCCTTCTCCAGTAACATGCAGCAGCCAGCTCCTCTACAGGCCCAATTTTTCCAGCAACCCATGAATCCCCCTACCTATGAGGAGGAGGAGGAGGAAGGGGAGCTTGATGCAGAGCTCTCTGAGGAAGAAGGCCTGGAGGAAGAACAGCCAGCCTTCAAGGGACTTTTCAAGCCCCATATGTTTAGGGCCCTGCTCGCTAAGGCTAAGGCAGTTACAGGCCTAGGTCTGGAAACACAGGCACCTACAGATCAAACACGAGGGCCCTCAGATTTGCTATTCTCCGAGACTACCGAGCAGGTGGATATCATTCCCACCTCCAAATTGTTCTTACAAGTAGTAGGCAGGCAGTTGGAGGTACCTGGCTCTTACGCCAGTCCAACAGCATTCGACAGGAAGCACTTTAACGTTTCCAACGACCTAGCCTCCATGCTAAGCACTGCGGAGGTAGACGAGCCGGTCTTGGCACTTACTTCCCCGTCTGTCCCTTTAGCGGAGACAGAGGACGTTCTCCGCCCGGAGGACAGAAGGAATGACCTTTCTCTACGGAAGGCTCATCAAGCGGCAGCTTGGGCGGTAAAGACCGCATCCGCGGCCTCCTTTTTCTCGAGGGCGGCCTTACTTTGGCTCCAGCAAATCCAACAGCGGGTCCC
>JAOYMU010000283.1:32798948-32809832 GCA_025802295.1 Psammodynastes pulverulentus
GTCCCGACGCGACAACGGAAAAGAAGAACGGGCGCTTCAAAAGAAGCACCTTCGAAGGGCTACGTTGCCGCCGGAAGTCCGAAAGATTTACTCTTATAAGAATTCCTAAGGCTTGTTCTCATCAAACCTCAGCTCTCTTATGTTCTTTACACTTCTGTTTTGCCATATATCAGTAATGCCTACCACTTTCTTGACACTTTAACTCTGTTGCTATAACCTTTTGATTTCTTTTGGATTTATTTATGTTCATTTTGTGCTTCAGATTTACTTTGGATATTTTCCTATTTTCCTATTTCCATATTTCCCACTTGATCAATCCCATTCTAGTCTCCATCGCTTTCTAAAGAAGTCATTTCAATGCAAGTATATTATTACTGGATTTTGCATCTTTTATCCACCTATTGAGTCCTTCCCACAAACCTGAGTTAGATTGGTGTTGTTTGGTGGTGTTAAGTGTATTGTTGCAGGATATAATAAAACTTTGTGACTAACCATGGATTGCAACCCGGGTCTCCCAAATCTACCTTAGTCACTATATCACTTTGATATGCCATTGTCTCCTCTCTACACCAGAAAGTGATCACTATGGCTTCTACACTTGTTCCTTTGTTTGATGAATTTTGTAGCTGAATGTATTTCATTAAAACAAACGAATTGACTCCTTAAAGGAGTAGCATTTTTTCTTTCAGGAACATATATTGTAATGACCAGTAGAACTACAGTATGTTGTGCCCTTACTGTTTCTCTGAATCATTTATGAAGCAAGCACAGCCTTACTTTCTTCAAAGGTTCACCTGAAAGTCTATTTTAAAGAATACCTAGGGGACTCTTGTGAGATTCAGGGCACTCTTGTAATTAAAGAATTTGGAAGTTAGCTTTCTCAACAACATGCCAATTTCTCTTCTTTTTAATCATAATTTAAAAAATATCTTGAAAAAGTCTAACTGGGTGGGACTGACAAGGGAGTTTCCAGAGGCAAATTGGTGCCTAGAATACTTCTCTCTTTAAACCGCTTTATTGTAAAGTTAAGAAAGCCAACAAAGAATAGTATATATATTCATCAAAAGCCATACACTTTTATTTTTAATTGACCTGTAACTGGTAATTCTGTCCTGGACAGTCTGTTACCATATATTTATAAATTTTGCTTCCATTTTATTGCCTTGATGGCTTTGTAAATGAGTTTACATTTGTTTAAATATTTCATAGGCTCAATAAAATGGCCTCAGTAATGAGGGTTATTTTCCTGCATCTTCATATAATAAACTTTTACTGGCCTTTAATAGTGTAGAAACCATGTGATAATATTTACTTAACTTCCCCTTTCTGGGGAATAATTATTTTACAGCATTATGTTCTAAGAAAATAAGCATTTAGCAAATATAGAAGTCCTATTTTAAGTAACATTTGAGAATATTTACTTGAACTAACTCAGGTGGCAGTAGAACGATAAGATTAAGTCATTTACTTGACTAGTTATTCAACTGAGCTGACATATGGATGTACAGTGACGTGGTACTGTACATAGAAACAAAGCAAAACTGGATTTAGTTTGCTTATTTCCTATAGCATTGTTTGTCTTTGACTTGTGAAGTCTTTCTGATGCCATTAAAAACTGCTTTCTTATATACTTATTTGTGTTTAGCTTTTAGCTTTATGAGAAGGATTTTTATAAAGCTAAACACAAATAAATATATTAAAAAAGAGAAAAAAGTTCAGAGAACAAAATAGGAAAGATGGAAAGATAAGTGATAAGAAAGAGAGAGAGAGAGAGGGAGGGAGAGGGAGATTTAAAGAAAAAACTTCTGCTTTTCTGTACAACAGATGCAAATAACAATACTGTTTTCCTCCTCCAAAATTATGACATATTTCCCTTCTTCCCATGTATAACCCTTTTTAATCAGTAAATCCATAGATCACGAATTCGTTTTTATCCATTTTCAACAAAAAGCTCACAAAGGGTTTCCAGTCTTTTGTAAAAGTAATTGTTGTTTCTTTTCTAATCAAACAAGTCAATTTAGCCATTTCTGCAGGTTCTGCCATCTTCACAATTCTCTGGGCATCTCTGTATTTTTCCATACATTACCTCACTGCAGTTACCATATTTATTTTTATCTGCGATTTATAGCCCGCCCCCTCTCCCCACGGGGACTCGGGGCGGGTAACAACAAGCAATATAAACCACACAATAATATATTATAAAACATTAAAAAATTTAAACATTAAAATAATGTATTGAAACATTGAATAATTAAATAATGAAACCCTATAATTTAATATAAATATGTATATTAACACCAGAACTACATAAGCTTGAGGAATGTAACAAATGATTAATATTACTATTTTTATTTGTACTAGAATGTATGACACCCAGGTGCCACACTGTTCACGGATTGATATGGATATATTGCAAAATAAAATAAAAAACTTACTATCTGGGATGACTATATGTTGCTTCAGTCAAAAGCAAATCTGGATGTTGCTTTCTCTGCTAGATGCAAACAGCATAGGGTTGGTTGAATTGCACATAGTGCTAGACCTTTAACCATTTTTGCAGGCCAAAAGGCTATGTTCATGCAGCACATGTCTCATGGCTTAGCATGTGTGAAGCTGACCACAGTTATACTTCAAAAGGTTGGGCTGCTTTCATCAGAATTTTTGGAATGAAACGCAGTCTCCTCAAAGATACAAGTCAAAGAAACTTGTTTTACAAATTCTAGGACAATATGGACATCTGGACCACATTTTAATGGCAGTTTCCTCTCTCCATCAGGTATGAGCCACAGTGGCACAGTAGTTAAGAGTGCAGTACTGCAGGCTACTTCTGATGACTGCCGACTGCCTGCAATTTGGCAGTTCGAATCTCACCAGGCTCAAGGTTTACTTAACCTTCCATCCTTCTGAGCAGAGGTGGTATTCAGCAGGTTCTGACCAGTTCTGGAGAACCGGTAGTGGAAATTTTGAGTAGTTTGGCGAACCGGTGGTAGCCTTCCCCCAGGAGTTGGGAGGGAATGGGATTTTACAGTATCCTTCCCCTGGAGTGGGGAAGGAATGGGGATTTTGCAGTATCCTTCCCCTGGAGTGGGGTGGGAATGGAGATTTTACAATATCCTTCCCATGCCATGCCCACCAAACCATGGCCACAGAACCGGAAGTAAAAATGTTTGAATCCCACCACTGCTTCCAGGTTGGTAAAATGAGGATCCAAAGTTGGGAGCAATAGTCTGACTCTGTAAACTGCTTAGAGAGGGCTGTAAAGCACTGTGAAGTGGTATATAAGTCTACGTGCTATTTCTCCACACCATATCAATGGCAGAAAAACAGACTATGTGATCATGCCAAGATGCAAAGAAGTTACAAGCAGGAGAAATATAGTTGTGTTTCCCAACTTTCATCAACTGTTACACATATCTTTTGAATGAAGCAGTGTACTTCTGTGTGTTAGGTGTGATATACTTTGCAGAAATGGGTAAACACTCTGCCAGAAGCATCTGCAAACAAGAGAGGAGAAAAAGATCAAATGCCCATCATTTCAAGAAAGTGCCAGCAATAAGTATGCTACCACTGTACAGGATCAACGGACTCACAACGAAGATGATATGAACTAACACACTTGGTGCACTGTATCAGAATTCATGTAACTGTTCAGTTAGCTTGCGATATCAGTTCACCTGATACCACAGTCGGCAATAACTCAAGTACAAGCAAGGTTTTAAAATCATGTTTTAATTATTTATTTTATTACTCATCAGGCTAATTGTATTCTGAATGATTTGGTATTTTAACTGTAACCCAGCCAGGGTCACTTAGGAGTCAGTTGGCCTATAACTACACTGTGTCTTTTATTATAAAAGATGGTTCTTTATTCAGAAAAGTGTCTTTTAGATTTATTTTTCAAAAACCCACTCTTCTCCTGTATTTTTGTCATTTGATTTTTCCCGAATAAATGGTGCCTCTTAATCATGTATATAGGCTTTCACATTCATCTGAAAAACATGGAAACTGAATTATCTTTTAAAAAATAAATTTACATATGCTGTTTGATTTTAGATATTTTTATTAGAATGTTTTTATGTTTCTTGATCTGGATTTTTCTTTTATAAAACTAAGTTATAAATCTTTTTTTTATTCTAATAAACCTCTTTCAGATTTGCCCCTTTCAAGTGTATGCTTTATTTTTTTCTAAGAAAAATATGTTCATCATATCTATAAATTAAATTAAATAAACAGATTGTCCCATCCCAATATACATGATTCCTTTTGGAATCCTTTTGATAAGGTTTTGCTAGAAAAATGCTTTTGTGAATGACCTTCAATTTTTGTCACCGTAGTAAGATTCCTTGCATGAATGCATTACTATGCTTTTAATTCCATACAAATGGTATTTTGAGTAACCTCTCTTCTCTCCACACAGACACACCCCAAGGCTTTTTAAAGCCATGCCTACTATTGTTTCCATGGCAATTACACTATTTGCAATGTTGATGTACAACTGCAAGGCAATACAAGCTTGGCAAGGATGTTGCCTTGTGCGTATTCAGGCTCTGAGGGAAATTAGGGGAAAGATAGAAATGAAACCTTTTGAAGATTACCTGTATGCCACATCTCTGTACCTGGCAAAAGACACTCCTCTTGTAAAAGACCGAAGAAAGCTATACCTTATCTCCACAGAAAAGCAGCAGAACGCGCGAACAAAACGGGGCGATTTCACACCCATGAAGCTTCGTTCATTCTTTCATTCGTGTGAATTGGGGAGCGATGCTTGCCACACGGGAGAACCTAAACGGGCCGGGGATGCGATCCTACCCATTTCATAGTGATGGAAAAGGGAAATTCATTTGTGGTTTTCGGAATGAGAGCCCATTCAGCCCCTCCACCGGAAGCCAGCCCAAATACCGTAAAAATAAAACCTGGCGGCTTTTACGATGCACCGGTGAAATCCTCTGTTCCCAAAAGCCCGCCCGCCTGCCCTCCCGTGATCTCTTGACCATCGCCAGCTATTTCTATTGTCTGCGGCTGCCGGGCAGTGGGAACCTGGGCTTGCGTACAGCTTGCCGCCCTTGTGCGTACGCAGGGACGGGCCTTCCCAGAGAGAGGGGCGGGGGCGGAGGTGGCGCTTTGTCGCACTTGGGCTGACTTTAAAAGCGCCGCGCGATCCGCCGGCAACTGCTTGCAGGGTTTCGCTTGGATGCTGCGCCGGTTCCTCGCCTCCGCGCTCTGAATGCATTTGGGGCAAACGCTTCTGCCGCCGCCGATCCCGTATTTCTCTTTCTGGGGCTGGAGGAGGGCTCGCCTTCCCCATGCGGTTCTCGTCGATCATGTCCCAAAATTATCTTTTAGCGCCCATCCAAGAATGCCCCTCCGAGTTCCTCGTCAAGGAGGTGAAATTGGCGGTGCTCGGAAGTGGGGCCGTGGGGAAGAGCGGTAAGTGCTGAGGAAGCGAGGTTCGGCTGCTTGGGGATCTAGGGGTGCGGGGGTGGGACGAAGGGAAAGGATCCCGCGCGGTGGTTTGAGATCGGGACACGCGGGCAAAGGAGAGAAGATGAAAAATGAGGGTCTACACTAGAAATAATAAAATAAGGGTGCTCTGTGGGAAGCATGGAAGCCGGGATAAGGTGGAGGGAAAAAATCCCTTATAGGTGAAGTCCTGTCTACCGTTCCCAGTCCAGATATGCAGGGATGCAACGCCCATCAGCGGTGAATGAAAAACCCAGCTGTCTGGAAGGACTTTGGGATGGGCGAGCTGGAGCTATGAACTGGTTGGGTGGGGCTTTTTTGGGTTGTCAAGTTTTTTGTTTTATATTCTTTATTCTTTATACATACATACATACATACATACATACATACATACATACATACATACATGTTGGGTCCGTTAAAGAGTTCCTTTTCAAGCAGAACATAAATTACTCTTAGATTAAGTAGGAAATTCCACGCTTCTATAGGCATCAAAGCTCTTCATTTGGTTTCCTAATCCAGATGCCATAGCCCAGGTCACCTCCTGGGACTAGAAATGGGTAAGTGGGTTCCCCAGCTTTTTTTCATTTAACAAACAAAAGATTCTCTTTTTTTCCCCCCAGCTATGATTGTACGGTTCCTCACCAAAAGGTTTATTGGAGACTATGAACCCAACACTGGTGAGTTTTATTCTTAAGGATTTTCCCTTCCCACAAGCCAGCTGTGAGGTCTGAGGGAGGGCAGCATCTATGCCATCAGGAATCTGCTTTGGCTCGCTTCCTTTATGGACCTTTAAAAAAAACTTGGGAATGCAGGTGTTTTCCCATCTAGCCCCCCTAGAGAGGAGAAGAAAGAAGAAACAAGGCTCTGAAAGCTATTTACCAACTAGCTAAAGCTCCACCATCCAATTCTGAAGCTTAGTCTTACATTACACTGCATGGATTTATCTGCATAAATTGGGAAACAGGTTTATGGGGGATGGGGACTATACTTAATGTTTTGGGTGTTGAACAAGAGCTGCAGCAGGTAGGACAGTGATCTGAAGTAATCAAGGATAGGATTTTTCTTCCCTTCGCCCAAGACTTGGGTGGAATTTAGGAAATCTTGGTCACATGTTTCATGTCTAAGGTTTACACCAGTTTTCAGATGTTCCACAATTCAAAATGGGGAGTAATTACACCAGTATAATTGTTGGCAGTCATATTCTTAGGTGGGTTTAAGGACTCTAATCAGTATTGGGTTTCTGGGTTTCCCACTTCTGGGGTGTCGTGGGACAACATGAAGGAGACTAGTACTTGTTGTGTTTCTCTATTATGTCTTGCCACCAATATAAGTACAAGTTTGTCATTCATGTTCATTTTTCCAGGGAATCTGTATTCAAGACTTGTTCACGTAGAAGGTGACCAAATATTTCTGCAGATCCAAGACACACCCGGATGCCCGGAGGTACAAAATAATCTTAAAAGATGTTGGTTTTGATGGCCAAATGGGATTCGCTTGTCTATGTTGCAGAAACAAAATGGGCTCTTTATGGCACAGTATTTGCATATGTATTCATTTTATTTTTTTTGCTCATTGCTTCAAATTACTTTTTATGAAGGGGAAACAAATATATGAAAAGCTCATTAGGCTTTTATTATGCAATCATCCTGCCTCATTTATTCAATATTTCTTGCTTGCTTAAAGTAGTATTCCATCATAACTGAGCCAGGCAATTACGGTCATGAGTTCTGACACTAATAAAACTGGTGATCATGTGACCAGATTCGATTTTATGATCTTTTTTGTGAGCACATTGGTTATTAAATGAATGCTTATTAGGCAAACAAAACCCGTTTGCCATGGGGTGTTTTCTTGTGGAAACAAAAAATAAATACCAGTTTCCAGAAAAAACATGGTAAATTGTGGTCAGATACCACAGAGCACGTGTGGGCTGATTCGCCAGGTGCCCCAAATTCTGTTACGTAACCTCTGGGGGGCCCCTGGACATTGTAACTTTAGAACTGGGAAGAAGTAGTTGGGGGGGGGACCGTTGTAACTTTGGTTGCTAAGTGTCTTGTCGTAAGTAGAGGATTACCTGTAAAATTATAATTACTGCATTAACAACCAGGAAGTCAAATATTGTTGTCACTGCCAATAGTTTTACCAGTTCTCAGAACTTTCCATCTGAAGTATCCCATAATAATTGGGATTTCCAATCAAATTAGGATGTAATTTGCAGACACACATTCTAGATATATTAGAAAGAAATCCCACCTAATCAAAATGCCCCAGTTCAATTTTCCTAGGACTGCAATCCTTGGAATATCTTACCATTTCTTGGGTTATTTAAAATGTGTGGCTTAATAGGTACAAAGCTCCTGGGCTCAATACAAAAAATACTTGCATTTTGTTAGAGCATTAACAGGAGTTATAGTTACGTGTCGTTCTGCGTAATGCTGGAAGAAATGCATCTGACCTTTTAGTGATCCATTTGGGATTAAGTGTGAGACTCCCAAGAGCATTATTTCTTTTGATGCTTTGCCATCATGCAGTCATCCAACTGCATTGTATTATGATGATCAAGGTTGAACACTGAATAGTTCAACTGTGAGATGAGCTTCTTTATTGAAACTATGTCTGCAACTGAAACCCTTTCTTTTCTTTATAAATGTATGTAAATAATCATTCCTTCTTTTCAGATCCAAGAAGATTTACCTCAGATGCTGGATTCGGTTTCTGGTTGCCTCAAGTGGGCAGATGGATTTCTCTTAGTCTATTCAGTTACCGACCGTCATAGCTACCAGTTCATTCGGCCACTTTTTCTGCACATCCAGAAGATTCGCCCTGACTCCAAAATCCCAGTCATCATTGTAGGGAACAAAGGGGATTTGATGCATTCCCGACAGGTTGCAGCAAATGATGGCCTACAGTTGGCCAATGAACTGGGTGTTGTGTTTCTGGAAGTCTCCACGAGTGATAATTATCAAGGTGTATGCGATGTCTTTCAATACCTTTGTAAAGAAGTTAGTAAACAGCACAGTTACAGCAGCCGAGACAAAAGGAGGTCATCCATCATCCCGCGTCCCAAATCTCCGAACGTACAAGACCTCAAGAGACGTTTCAAACAGGCTCTGTCATCCAAAGTGAAATAGACTTGAAATGACCTTTGCTCAAAACTGTTTTATTAATTACACCTTTATAAGAAAATCTTTATTTTTGTACTGATGCTGTTGTTACTATCTGGATAAAAATATACAATGTCCTTGGAATTTCTTTCATATGAATTTTTCTTCCTCCCCTACCTATTGGAATAAAATAAAATAAAAAATGATTGAATTAAAGCTATATTTCTGTTCCATAGAGATTTACTATTTAAATAAGGGAAGGGAACTATTTATTTGCCAGATTTATACCCCAACTTTTCTCCAGGAGCAAAAGACACTCTCTTTCAATAATAACCAATAGATCATTCATAGAGTTTCCATTAAAGGATAATATTTGTCATTCAGAATTGAAATGAGGGTGCTCTCTGAACTTGCTTGTTTTCTTGCAGACTTTTCATTACCCTGACTAGTTCACATCACTGTTACTTAGTAGTGTACTAACACTGAGTTACCTAGTTTGGGTAATGAAACGTCTGCAAGAAAATAAGCAAGCTCAGAGAGTTTCCATGGTTGACGGTGATTAAAATTTGGGTCTTCCTCTTTCTTCAATGCTTTAACTGCTACAATTATACAATTAACTCATGTCAAATTCTGATAATTCCAAAATACAAGATCTAGTATTTCAGTTTCCTTGGATAGCCTACAGGAGTAAATTCTCTGTCTATAAGATACATTTATAACTTTTGATTTTGATTGATTATACTTTAAAAGCTGGTTCCTCCCTATGTAGAAAGAAATGGCAACCTGCTTTGTTTTGTAAAATGCTCTAAAAGGGCCTCTGAATTCAACCTCAAGCTGATCTTGGGTAATTGTGAGAAAGCTAACCAAGATTGTACTTGCAGAATAGTTGGACAGAAAATAACCAAGATAATCAAGGGCTGTGTATGAATCTGGGGAGTTAATGGGATACTATAGTAGTATTTCTTGTCTTGTAGATTTAGCTAAATGACATTTCAAAGTGTTTTCCAGCTTCTTAAAAGGGAAAAAATCTGGAATTGAGTGTGCCCGAGTAATGATTTTAGATACTAGATACAATTTGTATGTGCGCTTACTTGAGGCAAAGGCCAATGGACTTCCAAGATGAAATGTATAGGGATTAAATTCTTAGTCACTGACCTATGAAGCATATTTTACAGATTATTCAATGAGCTGTATGGTATCTATCGGCTTCATTTATAGGGCAATTTTGTCATATTTGTGCAGTAGCTCAGGCTTCCCTAAAAGAAAGATTTAATTTTTTAATTTTTATGTGCCCCATGGCAATGGAACTAACATCCAAACAAAGTCAGTGGACAGATGAGTGCAAAATTTCTAGATGTAAATATATTACCCAGGAGTAAATTCCATGAATCAGTAGTATTTTAGTAGATTTGTAGAGTATACTGACTATTACTCCCATGGTTGCTGGTTGATTTCACTGAAATCTGCAATGCCTTATCAAATTCAGGAGAAAGCTGAACTATTTTATTTTGCTTTACATAACCACGTTCATCAATCTGGTTCTATACATAGCCTTTGGTAAGACTTTATTCTTTAATCTTACCGGGAATATAAGACGCTGGCTGGGGCTAACTCAAGTTTCTTTTTAACCATGATTTGATGAAGTCATTATTATAACTGAGTATGCACTTATAGTAATATTAAAACCATAAACCATACCATATAAACAGCCTTCAAAAAATCACTCTGAAAGAGAATATTTTGTTTTGCCTCAATGTGTTGGAATATCCATCTTACCAAGCCATTGTTGTTTCTAAACCACAGTGTTACAGATTGACATTATCTGTTATCCAGTCAGCGCTTTCTTCTTCCATGTCTTATGTGAATATTGAATCAGTCCCTTATTTTTCTAGCTCAGCATTTCCAACATCTGCTCTTGTAGCTAGTATCTATAATTTCCAGATGTGTTGGAATACCCATCTTCCCTAGACAACTTGCTGCCTGGGATAATAGGAATTAATCTAATATAGCTGGCTTAGAAGACATCTAGATAGACAAACTGGCTCCATAGGCTGCTCAATTATATTCTTAGAATCCTTAGGAGACGTGGCCAATTATTGCTGTCTGGAATTATGAAAATCATAGTCTAATATATTTGAGTGCTGCTGATGAGAACTTTAATTCAGCAACACCTGGAATGCCAGGCATTGGTCTATACTAAAAAGCAGAATCTGTTCAAAGTATCAGATAGGAATGGTTCTGTAGAACAGTGTTTCCCAACCTTGGCAACTTTAAGCTGCATGGACTTCAACTCCCAGAATTCCCCAGCCAGCATGGC
>JAOYMU010000283.1:32817995-32828257 GCA_025802295.1 Psammodynastes pulverulentus
GGTTTTTTTAGCGCGCGACGGGGGGAGCGCGGGGGAGCGTTCCGGCACCTTTTTGTGCCGAAGAAAAGCCCTGGTTACGACTGATTCTCACACCTATGATCATTGCACCATCCCATAATCACATGATCAAAATTCAGGTACTTGGCAATTGGCATGTAGTTACAACAGTTGCAGCATCCCAGGGTCATGTGATTGGCATTTGTGACCTTCCCAACTAGCTTCCAACAAGCCAAGCCAATGGGGGAAACTTGATTCTCTTAATGACTGCATGATTTACTTAAATTGCAATAGTTCACTTAATAACCATAAAAAAGGTCATAAATCAAGCATGAATCACTTAATAGCTGCTTTGCTTAGCAACAAGAATTCTGGTCCCAATTGTGGTCATAAGTCAAGGAGTCCCTGTAATGTGGTTCATCAGATTGTATCCTTCCAACATACTTTACCAGCCAGTAGAAGGAATGTGGAAGAGTGTATTCATGTAAACTTTATATAATTTCTATAATTTCAAGATTATTAAGAGTAAGAGCCATGGTGATGCAGTGGTTAGAATGCTACTTCTGCTGACTGCCAGCTGCCAGCTGCCAGCAGTTTGGCAGTTCGAATCACACCAGTTCAAGGTTGACAGCCTTCCATTCTTCTGAGGTCATAAAATGAGAACCCAGATTGTTAGGGGCAATATACTGCCTCTGTAAACCTCTTAGAGAGGACGGTAGAGTACTGTGAAGTGGTATATAAGTCTAAGTGCTATTGCTATTATGTCACTGTGGCTCCCAGTAGGCCTGCAGCTTAAATGAAGTGTTCTTCTTAAAATTATTTGAGGATTTCAAATTTTAATAGCTATAGGTTATATTGAAATAGTTTATATTTCTGCTTAATTGTTTTCCAAACCTTCCTATATATCTTGAACACTTAACTCTGATATCAAGCTGTGCTTTTTGAATCTGAACAAAGTGATAAGGAGAAGAAAGTTGAAATACTTGCATAATCTTTAGAGGGTTTGGAAATGCCTTTGGGATCAATACTTTGATATGCCAATTTTAAAAAGAAAAGAAAATGGGCATACAAGCACAGCATCTGAGCGACGTTTGGTAAGCATGTTAACAGGGTATAACATAAAGGCTTCAAATCTTACATTATCTAACCATATTCAGGAGAGAAAGGAAGCAATTCCAGCATTACATTTCTAACACGAACAAATTATTATTTTTTGAACAGTTCCTTCCAACTTTACAGATTCAGAACTACATGGTGCTTTTTAAAATTGGCAAGGAATGCTTAAGAAATCCAAGTTTAATGCAACAAAACTATCTTAAAGGCACATCTACTTCTAACCTGCCCATATACAGTAGTTGACTGACTTTATTTAATGTGGTGTTTCTGAAGACCAAAAAAGCAACCCATGTAGTTTTGCTTCTTCTCACAACTTGGCAAGGGAGACTTAACACTTTTGTTTCCACTGAGCCCTTGTTTGGATAGTTATGACTGATGAGAGAACAAACACTGTGTTAGGCCTGAACATAAGGCTTTGGTAGGCAAAGATGAAAAAAAGAATCTATTAATCATTTTTTCCTGATGTCCAGAGTGAGACCGTTCCTTGGGGATGTGGTGAGGAGGAAATGCTGTATCCAGCTGCTGCATTGCCAATTAAGGGATTTTTGTAAGGTTCAGTCTGACAGCAGACTTTGACAAAAGGAAAAGCTTTGAGGCAGACTGAAAGACTGCTCCCAATTTTATTGAGAAAATCAAGATCACCAGCATACATGATTCAAATATGACCTAATCTGCTGAAAATCCCAGTCATTAAGAAAAATGCTCCCCTTCATTCTACTCAACAAATGCACTAAAACAAACTGTTGAAGTGTGGTTTAAGATCGTACCAATGGTTTTGACTCACAAGTGCTGTATAGAAGTAGATTTTTTTACAGTGAAAATGACCCAATAATGAAACTCTATAGAAAAGAAAGTATGGCTATTCCTACACACACACACACACACACACACACACACACACACACACACACACACTATGTTTTAAGTGATGTGTGAAGATCTGCCTGTTCAACCGAGTATTTGTAGGTAACCACTACCATGGACTTGATGGCTTTTTTAGGAAAAAAAAAAGTTTATTTTAATAAGTTTTTATAGTCTCGTTTTAGAATAAGCTGTTTTACTGTTGGATCATTTGATTGAATACCAAGGTTGTTGCTGTTGCTGTTCTTAGCACTTGTCTTCTGTGTTGCAGGGTTTGCTTGTTTTGCACTTTGCCTATAATTCATAAGTGAAGCTATAAATGACTGATACAATTAGGGTTCCTTTTTCAGCTAGTTTGCAGCAGATTCTGAGGCTCATTTAGGACTGAGATGGAGTAAGGTCACCCATTTGGCTTCCTTGCCTAAAGGAAGACCAGAATTTAGGTTTTCCTCTTTTAGTCCAGCATCTTAATATACATCATGCCCCCTCTCTTTATTGAACATCTAATTAGTTAGTTAGTTTTTTTAGTTAGTTAGTTAGTTAGTTAGTTAGTTAGTTAGTTAGTTAGTTAGCTAGTTAGCTAGCTAGCTAGCTAGCTAGCTGGTATGTCACTACAGAGATTGATAACAAAATGAAATAACCAAATAAAATCCCATAAGATAATAAAAAACAATCTATTAAAAACTATTAATATCATGGAATATTTGTACCTATGTATATAGGTGCCTGTAATAGGTGCCTATAATACTTTGGTTTAACACTTTGAAAGTATTGTTTAATCTGAAGGGCTACCATTCACAATTTAGCTCAAAAATTGTAGAGAGAAGATACCCATAGGACCTGAAACCATTCAACAAATTTTAAACACATGGAAAGTAAAATTAACAAACCTCAATTTATCAGAGCTTTCCATGCTGTTTGTATTTCCATTTAAATTAAAGCAATAATTTATAAATGTTTGTCTATAAAATTATATCAGAACCTTTAATATAAATTTGTATCCTTTTTTGCCCTTTCTATTCTTTTTTTTTGGGGGCGGGGGAGTGGGAAGAGATGGTTATCTCATTCCCTACTTTAGTCAATGTTTACATAGACACTTACATAATTCCTAGACACTTTCTTGTGGAAAAAAGGTTTTAAGGAAGACAAACTGGACTAAATAAAACAAAACAATAATAGCTTTATTAGTTATCAGAGCTTTGAATAAATCTCACTTGACTTTGCCACGAGCAATTTTAAAGAATCTGTTTTCAGTCTATGTACTATGAAATAAAACTAAGATAAAACATTAAGCAAACACATAACGATAATTGAGCTATTTAGATGGTAATTATTAAACTGGTGGAGAAAAAGCAGAAAGTCCTGAATGGAATGCCTGGAATGTAAGTTTTGGAAAAAATCACTGACTGTTCTCTTGATACCAGTGTAAGATAGTCAGTGGGTTCAGACAAATATTTAAGCAAGTACTGGAGTTTAACTAGCAATGTCAAAAAAAAAATCACAGATCTACACACACATAAATTCTGCTACAAATGTTGGGGCAGTCATTCAATATTTTTCTACTGTCTGGATGAGCTGGGATTTTAGCTCTTAGGATTCTTAATCAGGTTTTCCACACAATACAGAAATGGCTTATTTGGGAAGGGAAGGGAACTATTGATAATTTAAAGAAAAGGAACAAATGTAATGAGACCAGGAAACTATCACTAGTGAAACTGCACATTTCAATTCTTTCTTGAAATTCTTTCCACAAATTTGTTGTTTTAGCTTCTCAGAAGTTATAGAGCTCATATCAGCAGCCACCAACTGAGAACCAATTTTCCTCCTGAAAGGTTCAGATACTACATTATTGTGAGGTGGTAAATAGCTCTTTGTGAAATTGTCAGTGAAAGCTACCATGTCTCTACCAACTACAGTTTTTCCTAGTTGGGATTGGGGAAGAGGGGAAGGACGAAAGTTAAAAACTGAAATATAAGGCTGAAAAAGAAAGGACCACTGACACCATAGTGCCCCATAACCCTTGGCTCTTAAATTTGTGTGATGCCACCATTTAATTATCTTTAATTGAAAGATTAATGTCTTCTCATGAAAATTTTTGACTCAAAAGGTAAATGCCAATTGTATGCCTCCTCTGAGCCAAAATTTATCACATGAAAACTTGTCATTAATATCATTTAAACTATGGTTAGAAATATTGATTACTACATTGTTCAGCAATGTTCTGTGCTATGCATACTTTTAGATTCTGGAGATTTGTGTCTTTACCCATAATCTTAATTTGTGGCAGCCTGGAAAAAAATCTGAATTGAGATTCTAGAAACCTATCTGACCTGAATAGAATAAATTTAAGATTTCTACAGTAATTTTGTATTCTATTCTGTTTGTAATGTAGTTCAAATAGCCCTAATGCAGGGCAGAATGCAACAACTTTTATACCCTTCCAATAAAAAACTAGATGCATCCAAATTTAGATTTATTAATTTAGATTTATTGCAAAAATCCTTTCTATGTGGCTGGTAGTATGGAAGACAGAAAGGATACCTTATGTCAGAAGCACTGACATCATAAGAATAAGGTGGTATACTGCACACTGTCACCTGGGTTGGTGTATTGTTTTCTTTCCCTTTAGTCTTATAAATTGAGATTGGAAAACAATGATTATATCAAGATTGTGTCTTTCCTTCAGATCTCAGCAACTGATAGTCCATTGCTGACCTTGGTGACCTTGCTTGAAACTGGAAGATGACAATGGCAAGCCTCTTCCATGTTGTTTTAAATGATAGTAATAATAACAACATGGGCATTTCTATGGAATCTCCAGGAATCAAGCTTGATTCAAAAATTTTCCTTTTTTCTCCTCTTCTAAGTCTGATTGCTTTCAACAAGTAAGTTGCGTTTTGACATCCAGCAGCACTATATGTTCAGCATTCTGTTGTACATGCTGTTCCCTGCACAGGAATCAACAAAATTACTTTATTTCCAGCATGTATCTCTCTATCTTTTAGTACACAGAGGGTGTCTGTCTAGAAATGTTCATTGAAAATCAAGTAGAAAAATTATAGTTTCATCCAATCTTTATGTCTGGCTGACTGTCTTCCTAAGTTAATATGCTTTTTCTTAATTACCCTCAAAGAAAAAATAACCAAATATATTATAAGAAAATGTAAGGACATAATAAAGATTTCCATTATTTTGGGTGCAGCATTACTTTTATTAAAAGTGTTATTAAAATTAAAAATATTTTTAAAATAAAATATTTTTATGGAATACCATGTGGTAGATAAGACAGATTTTCTGAATTTGATATGAACATGAATATTTGACAGGAGCATATTCAGAAAAATGCATTAAAATGCAGTGATCAGCATAGGTAGATGTATGTAAGTATGTATGTATGTGTGTGTATGTGTATATATGTATATGTATATGTGTGTGTCTGTGTGTATACACGTATTAAGACAAGGGATTGCATATACATGGCATGTTCCTTCTGTTTACAGATGTGTTGCAGGAAAATATCTAGATAGGTATTTTGCATATCTATCATGTATACCTTTCAAAATATCCATGTGGAATCTATTTCATATTTTTTCTTCTTTAGGGTTAAAGGTGCTTCCAGAATAATAGAAGCTACTTTATTATTTAGGAAAAACTGTAATATTTTTATTTTCTTCCATTGGATAGGGGATTTGTTAATAACTTCCAGCTCTGTAATTATTGCTGCGACATGTAAGGAAGATGTACAGTCTCTCTGAAGTAGTTGTCTTGTCTTACAATTGACAGAAATAATTAGTATTTACAGGTACTCCTTCTTTAGCAACTATCTCATACATCGACTATTTGCAGTTAAGAAAGTAATGAAAAAGTAACATTATGATCAGTCCTCCCATTTACAACATTTGCAGGTCTGTACAGCAAAGAAAAGCTAGAGTAAGATCATAAGCATAGTTGCAGTTTCATCTAGAGACTGCTTCACTTAACAACAAAATGCTGGATCCAATTGCTAATGAGGACTGTCTATAATAACATTCTGTCATCCTGATGATGGGTTTTAGTAGGATTAAGCTAACTTAAGAAGCATAGATATAAGGATATATTACTCATATTTTCCACACATTTTAACTAGGGTTAAATGTGTGTGGATTAGGAAATTAACTTCTCCTGGAATTAGAGGAAAAAAGACCATAATTTTGTTCTCTGCTATTAATCTTATGTTACTATGAGTTTGCCTAAGTAATTTACTAGGAATTTCTTGGAGTATAAAGGTTGTGATCAGCCTGTAAACTTTACTATACATTACAAAAACATCTATGAAAATCTAAGAAAAATGTTAATACTCTGGAAACCATTCACCATTCAGAATAAGGCATTTGCTCTTCCTGTCTATTCCAATATATATTTACCATTGGCACAATATCACAGCAATTCTAATTAAGTACAGCAACAGGTACATATTTGAATGATTGACACATAAGAATGTTGTTGAAACAAGCTATTATATCTAAATGTTATGTCTATGAAAAGAAGTGAGATTATTTTGAATGGTAATAAAATTGTGTAAAGAATATTAATGTCAATGAGTTTACACTATATTAATGTCAACGTGTCTACACTGCCTTTTTCTTAGCAACCAATGGGTCGCTACTAAATATTATGCTTTCTGGTTGTACATGGAGATAATCTCCATATTAGTAAGCAATAACAAGTAGCAAGAAAATCTAAATGGGATTTAGTCCCTATGCCCCTCAAACACAACAAAAAGACCTATTTCTATACCCATACAATTTGGTCACGTTGACCTTGACATCATAAAGTGGCTGCATTCACTGAGATGAGCAAATTACACATTGAGGAGGTTAACTGAAATATCCCTACTTAGGATTCGTGTGTGTTAGTTCACTGCTCAGTAAATTAGATCTGGTGGGGCAGGGTTTTTTTAATTTTTCCAGAGAAAGGAGAAATTTTCCAACAATTTTTCAGGAGTAGGAGTCCATCTAGGACATTATGATAGCTTCTAAACATCTCATTACTTAAGATCTCTTTAAATTGCTAATTGTTCAATATGTGTATTGTCTTTATGCTGATAAATTCTCAAAAGCCTTGTACTAACTTTGAGATTGCTCACTCTTTAAAATGTCTGTGTTAGCTTGTGAGCTACTAATTCCAGCTCTTCAAAGTATATTTATCATCTTGTTTGCATAATAACCAAAATAATAAATGTTTTAATAAATGTTGTTGCTTGGTTATTAATTACATTTTTAGAGATCTGGATCATATAAGCCCATTTAGTAAGCTTTGATTTTCAAGGCCCAGTGTAATTAGCACTTTAGAAAGCCATCTTTCATTAAAATGCTCAATAATATATGGTGCTTCACATTTCACAAATCAACATACTTTTAGTCTAGAGTCAGAGACTAGAAATCATGTAGTGATTTCTAAAAAGTGCAAGTCAGTCTCATGGAATAGTTCAACATTCCAAAGGTTCCGATTGCTACACTTTGAGAAATGCTTCATTGAAACTAAATGCTTACCCTGATGCAAGTCTACTGGTGTCTTTGAAGGGTTGAATACTTTCTTTGTTTTCTTTTGTTTACTCGATCAGAATAAATGTATTGATCTTCTGAAAAAACTGCATTTTATTTTCTGTACTATTGAGATTCTTATGTCCAACCTCCCATCCCCAAAAGAAAAAATAGGCTGTGTAAGTAAAATAGTTTTGCAGTCATAATAAAAATGGTTATGCATGCAAATTGTCCAGTGACTGGAAAGGAGATAACAGTAGGATCTACCAGGCCAATTGGAGCCAAGATCCAAGTATATCAACCCAGCACTCTTTCACCATATGAGCTAAATTGTCCACTAGGAATTATTTTGGAATAAGAAGGAAAACACTAATTGAACAGTACATTTGATTCATTCTTTTTAGTTTCCATTTTTTATCATGTAATCCTATTGTGTAAGCTGCCCAGAATTACTTTGTGAGTGAGGTAGCATACCAATTGATAAACGAATAAATAAACCAAATTTCAGGCTAGCAATGAGATGAAAGCAATGATGTGCAGCTATGCCCTGTACACACAGGCAGGTATATTCATGTTGCATCAAGAATATGTGAAGCCCAGAGTCAGAAAAGTATCATATATAGCTAGTGGCCCTTATAGGTAACCCTCAATTTACAACTACAACTGAGCCCCAAATTTTTGTTGCTAAGTGAGACAGTTGTTCAGTTAATTTTGCCCCATTTTATGACCTTTCTTGCCATAGTTATTAAGTGAATCACTGCTGTTGTCAAGAGGATCTGGCTTACCCATTGACTTTGCTTATCAAAAGGTCACAAAGGGGAATCACATGACACTGGGACACTGCAACTGTCATAAATATGAACCAATTGCCAAGTGTCTCAATTTTGATCACGTGACCAAAAGGATGCTGCAATGATCCTAAGTGTGAAAACAGTCATAAAACACTGTTTTCAATCCCATTGTAACTTCAAATAGTCGCTAACTGAACTGTTGTAAGTCAAGAGCTACTTCTACTGATTTTTTATTTTTCCAGTCAATATACCATGTATTCCAAAATTCAGTCATTTTCTTGTCATCCTTTTTGTTCCATTCCAGTCCCTAATTCCTCTTCTATAAGTTAAATGTTGTTGTGAAAACAATAAGATTAAACACAAAGGAGATTAAGCTAAACAAGGAGAGTTCTGACATTTGATAAGCTCCATAAGTTTGGAAATATTTCCTTTCTTTTAAATAGCTGAGCTGCCCAGATTATACTGCCAACAGTAGGATATTGTCAGTTGTCATATGGGCAATCTCATACCGGTATTACTGTACATTCTGAAAGACATATCCCCAGGTTCCAGGGCAGATTCCAGTTCATCTAATTTAGAATTGAAGTAGCCATTGTAATGAAATTCACTATAAGGAACTTCAAGAGTTACTTCATGTGGTAGCAAGAATTCTGTTATAAACATTCTGTATGTCATACTTTCTAAGAGGTCAGGTTGCTAATATGCCCAATCAAAAGTGTCACACATGTTAGGCAAATAATGCCTTAATTGTGGCTGTATAATCTTGCTAGATTTACAAATGAGGTAGCAATAGCACTAGCACTTAGACTTACATACTGCTTCACAGAGCTTTACAGCCCTTTCTAAGCAGTTTACAGAGTCAACACATTGCCCCCAACAATCTGGGTCCTCATGTTACCCACTGTTGAAGGATGGAAGGCTGAGTCAACCTTGAGCCGGTGAGATTTGAACTGCAAATTGCTGGCAGCCAGCAGTCAGCAGAAGTAGCCTGCAGTACTGCATTCTAACCACCGTGCCACCACGGCTCATGAGAAACCCTATTTACATCATACATTAAAAGTGTATTGAAGTGTATTGAAAAGTGTATTTACTCAGCAAGAGAGAGGTGCATATAAATAGGTAATCAGTGACATTAGATCTGTTGGTTATGGGTAGAATATAAGAATGGGTTGAGTGAAAGCATCCCCCACAACGCACTATAAAGCATTTGGATTCTACATTAAGCATAAAAATGGTTTTTCTCTATTGTCCTCTGCCAATTCTTCCCATATTTTGTGACAGGAATAGACTCCTCATCTTTGGAAGAAGTATAACAAAGATGCTGGCAAGATGAGCTTGTGTCATCTATCAGCAGGTTAACTAAACTGCCTAACTGTCCAATGTCAGAAGAAGACAGAACTTTTAAAAGAGTTGTCCCTGGTGGGATCAAGAGAAATGCATGTTCACTCAAAACCATTGCACCAAGTTTTTCCTTTGCCTGTGGAAAGGGAAAAAATAACCAGTAGCTGGAATTTTGAATTGTATGTCCCCTTAGTTTGTAACTTGTGTTGCTATTATTTTGTTGAGTTTGTTTGGTAGGTTGCTGGTATTTCCCTATAGTACATATTCACAAATCAGCTGGAATTATTATTGATAAAAACCTCTTGTGTGGTATTATGTTTCCTTTTTATTTATTGTGCAATATGATAAAACCTGCCAAAGCAGAGGGGTGGGTGTATATGTGTGTTCTGGAGGGTAGAAAATTGTCAGATGAATTTTTTATTTTAACCAAAATATTGGGATAAACTTCACCAATGTGGTTCACCAATGTTTTAGTGCTTCATATATTGTTTAGCTAACACAGTGTGATACTTTTTGTTTTCTCCCCCAAAAACCAAGCAAATGCATATCAGTCTAGAACTATATACAGGGCTTTTTTTCTGCCGGAACGCAGCGGTACTGCGTTCCGGCACCTTTTTCGAGTCCGCGTCACGTG
>JAOYMU010000283.1:32875330-32890755 GCA_025802295.1 Psammodynastes pulverulentus
CTCTCACTCTCCCTCTCCCCCTCCCTCCCTCCCTCCCTCTCTCTCTCCCTCCCTCCCGCCCGCCCTCTCCCTCTCCAGAAAACAAATATGTTGCAGAATTTTCTATTGCAGTTAGGATAAAGGCTTATGCATCAGAATTCACCTTCTAAAGAATGATCGCACATATCCCGTAGCAGCCTGAAGATACATCCCAGGAGACATAGGGTGCAGCCTAAAAATTTCTTGAATATCTATATCATCTCTTTTGCCTACAAAGACTTGTGGTCTGGAAATAGAAATATATGAGTATTTATTGCCAGTCTAATGTGAAATATGGTTCAGGCCAATGGTGAAGATGATATACACTGAAAATTCTGCACCTAGGTGAACAGAAACCACATCAGTTGGGGTTATAAATTAATACTACTGTATTTCTTCTTTTTATCATTTTTTCCCTCTTCGATCCTATTAAATTGAGTTCACAAATGTAATGTAGAAAAATGACTTGAAACATAAATGGAAAAAATGTAACTTTTATAATAATCTGAATACAATTTGTTATTAAGGGAGAAAATGTATTGTTTAGTTTTATTGACATTTTTGAATGTTACGCTTTGTAAGGAATTTCTATGCCTGTGGGAGAGGATTGTCTTTTAATGTTTTTTTTAATTCTTTTAACATTGGTTTAGAGATAAAGGCATAACAAGTTCTTAAGAAGAGTAGTTGAATACTGAAGTGCTTTTTCTTACTGAAGTAAAAATGACATTAATATCATGTTTCTAATGATCAATTAATTTTTAGACTTTGTAGAGTAGTAAGAGACACTTAGCTCCCTCAGGATGCTCTTCTAATTTATATTTTCTGTTTGCTTTTGTTCGAAAAAAATGTCTGGAAAGAACAGCATTAAATATTGTTGCTTTCTCCCATTCAGTAGCTTTATCTAATAAGAAAGGGCTCTCTCGGTAAAGGGACAGGCATCCATTCTGGATGGATTTAGATATCTTCTTTCCCATCCAATAAAAAACTGCAACTCCAAGTGTACTTATTAGAAAACAAACTTTAGAACACACTCTGCCATAAGCAAACTAATAGGGTATTTTAGGCATGCTGGAAAATGAAGAAAAGACTCAGCTAGATGTTCAAAATGGTATGCTCTTAGATGTAATAAGTGGAGCATAATGTACTGTTGTCACTGTCAGCATGTATTAGAAATATACCTCCTTTCCTTTATCCAAGCAACAAAATGTTCCTATCTGGGTGTCCTATTTAGAACTAATTTATTCTAGACCCACACATAAACTATACTTTTCCTTACCTATTTTTAGTTGGACAAAAGATTATTTGCTTTAAAATTATCTCAGAAGAGACTGTAGGTGAATATCTCATGCATTGAATATAGCATTCCTGACTGTCCTTAAGTTTGTAATCATCAAGAAATATAGTATATGTAAATGTCTAGTCTTTCTTTGTACAATACTATCTCCCCAGTTTTCTATGCTATTCAAATTCCTCCTAGTGGACTTTTTCAATACATCCCTCACTATGGTAGAATCCTACCTTTGAGCAATTTCTTCTTGATATTCAGAGAAATTATTTCTACCATTTCTCTATCCATGGAGAATTTATGGTAGAGAATTTAAAAAGTTGTGACAATTTCTACTCTGTATATTCCAAAAGATGTCTGACAGTATCTGGGTTTAAATAGATGCTTTGTTTCATTGAAGCTCCAAGCAATATATACTTTTGACATAAAACCATGAATACCCCCTCCTCCTCATCCATTGGTATAAGCCAGGGCTGTCAAACTCCCTGCAGGCCGGATGCATCATGCGCTGGCCATGGCCAATTTAGCAAAGGGGAAAAAAGTCCTAATACGTCATGTGATGCCACCATGATGACATGAGTTTGACACCCCTGGTATAAGCAATTGCCTCAACTGACCAAAGGTTTGTCAAACCACAATCACACCATCATAATGTTCTACAAAGCTTACAGATGCAGCATTACATCTTTGAATATCAGCTACTTAGAATACAGCTTCCAAACTTCTAATATGTTGAATATATGAAGCACATTCTTGTGATTTGATGTGCCAACATTTGACACAACAACAATTGACCTGCTGTGACACAATTACATGTGACATATTTACATCTCCACCAAAATTATCCAGATGTCATCTTCAAACACATTAGTACAACTGTGTAAAATTGCATTCAGTAATCTCCTCACATATGCGATTAATAAGTCAGTATCAATCAAACCTAATTTTTCTAAATATGAGTGCCCTTTAAATTCTTGAGAATTTGCAACTATACACTCCTATTTATCTGAAGAAGAGCTAAAACAAAATTATTTTTTCTACATTCATATTCAAGCCAAAAACACAAAGCCCCAGCTTGGACACAGTGGTAAAAATTGCAAATAAAAATTCCTTTAAAGAACCATACTGCTTAACTTTATTTATAGCAGATGACAAAAGTGTATATGTCCAATATTTCAGCAATGTTTGCTGTCTTTTTGAGGTTAGTACTCTTCCCCATTTTCACAGATAAAGAGAACCATGATTCTTAAACAATCTGCAGGTTTGTTTACCAAATCCAAATATGGCTTTGTTGTTGTTTTCTTCCACCACTGCTTTCACTAAAAACATCTGAGCACCAATTACTAAGTTTTTACTACCTGCGCCATATAAATTGGCACATCCTATTTGAAAGCCAAAGCATTTCATCCAGCAGTGTAAAACATCTGCCTTTGGAAAAACCATAAATTAAGTTTTATAAAGAGGCAAGTCAGCAAAATTAATACGAATAATTTCATGCTTTTCCTATAAGCAGCTGGCCTTTGCTAGTTCATTTTTTTTGCATTTCAACTTTTGTCATCTCTTTCACAAGAATACTTCTGTAAAAGTAAAAGAACATAACAAAAAAAATAGGAAGGTACTTATAAAATCTGATTACTCCAAGTTGAATTTGTCCACCCATGGAGTGTTGGTAGGTAGGGAGTGAATACTGAAAGCCTTCTCCCCACGCAGGAAGATGGAAGAGTATTGAGGGGTAAGCATTATCTGTCAGAATTCCTCCATGTAGGAAAAATTACCCATGAAATAAGCATCTCTCTTATAAAGCCTGTTAAAACCTTGCTAGGCATTCAGCTACTGAAGCGTTGATGAAATATGTACATAGGATGTCTGGGTACTCTTTATTGCTATTACACTTGAAGATTGGCTAATTCCAGAAGGCCTTTTGGCTACTTGGAGAGAGAGGAGGTACAGAGTAGATAATCTGGAGAAAGCGCAGGAATTGTATGAATTAATTGTGGGATCAGAGGAGGAATGGAGTAGTAGGGAAGAAATGGACTCAACGGAAAAAATAGATCTAGTGTGTATGGCAAGGGAGAGGAGGAAAGAAAAGGATCAATTAGAGACTACAGCTAATAGAGTAACAACCAGAGCACAGTTGGTGAAGGAATTAACAGAGGCGAAAGCAAACAGAAAGTAAGAGTACATAAGGAACAGAGATATGGAGAAGGAAATCAAGTTGATCTCCATGAATATAAATGGCCTTAATTCTACAATTAAATGGAAAAGATTTGTAATAATATATGCACCCAATGATAAACTTAGTGAATTTTATAATGGAGTCCACAACAAAATGGTGGAACTGGGACAGAATAATTTTTGTATAATTGGGGATTTCAATGCAATTAAAGATAAAAGTTTGGATTATATCAGTGTTAAGAATAATAAAACAAAAAAAAGTATTACTGGTTTCATGGCAAGAATTATCTGAAGAATTTAATTTGATAGATGTTTGGCGAAATAGGAACTCGAACAAAAAACAATTTACATACTATTCAAACCCTCATCAGTCTTGGTCACGTATAGACATGGCATGGGCTAATGGGGAATGTATAAGCGAAATTAAACAAATTGATATTCTAACAAACTCCTGGGCAGACCATAATTCCATTCAAATAATTTGGAGAGGGAAACCTAAATCAAGAGGACTTTAAACTTACGAATTCTAAAAGAAGAAAAATTTGTAAATAAATATAAAGAAGAAATCAATTTGTTTCTCCAAGGAAAACTATACACAAGAGGTGTCACAACAAATACTGTGGGACGCTATGAAAGCATATACAAGGGGAGTTATAATATCCTATTCCGCCAAAACAAAGGAAAAATGGAGACAGAAAAATGATTTAGAAAAAGAATTAGGCAAATTTGAATTGCAACTACAAAAAATGCCACAGAATGGAAAAATGAAAGAAGAATTAATGATGGTTAAACATAAGTTAGCTATAGTGGAGCAGGAGGAAACAATTCAAAGTCTAAAATTGGGAAAGCAATATTACTTTGAACATGCAAACAAACCTGGGAGGTGGTTATCATATAAACTCAAAAAAGAAAGAGAGGAAAGAATAATACATCAACTACAAGATGTACAAGGAGAGACACAATGCTCAATGGAAGGGAAAAAAAGTGGTTTACGATTTCTTTGCGGAGCTTTATAAAAGTGAGAATATCGATATGAATAAAATAGAAAGGTACTTAGGTAATAGTGATAATTTAGAAATTACGAAAGAACTGAAAGGAATTTTTGCAGAAGACATTACTAGAAAAGAACTAAGAAGAGCTATCTCAAGACAAAAAAAAATAAAACTCCAGGCCCCAACGGCTTCCCTGCAGAATTTTATCAAATTTTAGGGGGAACCTTTAGAGTCCTTGATGCTAGAAGTATTCAATGAAGTCTTAAATGAAGCCAAAATGCTGGATTCATGGAGGGATGCTTTTGTTACACTTATTCCCAAACAAGGCACGGATAAAAACCAGACCTCTAATTGCAGGCCAATTTCACTGTTAAACACAGATTATAAAATTTTTGCAAACGTAATAGCAGAAAGATTAAAAATAATGTTAAATGACTGTATACATCTGAATCAGAATGGCTTCCTCCCCATTAGACAAATTAGGAACAATACCAGAATGGTCCTGAATATTTTAGAATATTTTGAGGCACATCCAGAGAGACAAGTTGCACTTGTCTTTCTGGATGCGCAAAAAGTGTTTGACAATTTGAATTGGGACTTTATGATCCAAGTAATTAAAAATATGAACTTAGGAAGAAAATTCGAACATATAGTAGAAACAATTTATTCGACCCAAAGAGCAAGTATATTACTAAATGGAGAAAGAACAGATAATCTTGTAATCTCAAAAGGAGTAAGGCAGGGGTGTCCACTATCTCCTCTGCTTTTTATCTTTTTATCTTGACCTTAGAAATTTTATTAAATAATATTAGGAGAAATCAAGAAATTAAGGGAGTTAAAATTAAAGGGGAAGAATACAAAACTCAGGCCTTTGCTGATGACTTAGTTTTTTTTATAGATTCAAAAGATAAATTAATAAAAGAGTTGGAAAGATTTGGAGAAGTGGCGGGTTTAAAAATTAACAGGGATAAAACGAAGATGCTAACCAAAAATATGACGATAGAGCAGAAAAATGAATTAGAAAACCTGATGCAACTTCGGATAGCAAGTAAAGTTAAGTATTTAGGTGCTTGGCTATCAGCAAGATGCAAATCACTAAAGGAAGATAACTACAATAAATTAATACAATCAATTAAAAAGGATTTGGTAAAATGGAACAATTTACAGATATCACTATTAGGTCGAATAGCAATGATTAAAATGTCAATTTTACCAAAAAAATTATATTTATTTCAGACAATTCCAATTAAATGGGATAAAAAACTTTTTACAGAATTAGAGAAAATAATTTTGAAATTTGTATGGGTCGGGAAAAAACCCAGAATTAAGAAAATATACTTGCAAGATAGTAGGAAGAGAGGTGGTCTTGGACTCCCCAATTGGGAGACATATTATGATGTGGCTGTACTTGCTTGGATTAAAGATTGGATAACATTCAGTACTAAAAGATTACTAAATTTGGAAGGACATGATTTACATTCAGGTTGGCATGTCTTTTTATGGGGAGAGTAAAAGCAAGACTATTTTAGTAGACATTACATTAGAGATATATTACTGTCGGTCTGGAATAGAATCAAGAAAAAACACCACACTAAAATTCCGATCTGGTTATCAACAATGGAGGTGATGATACATCCCAACTCTTTGGATAAAAATAAGATGATTAACTATAAGGATTTATTAGATAACTGTGGAAATTTAAAATCAAGGCAAAATTTAATAAAAAGTGAGATTAATATGGACTGGTGGATTTACCTCCAAATTCAGAGTAGGTATAAGAAAGATAAGGATCAATTTGGAATTTATTTGGATTTACAAATATTGGATAAGATCTTATTAGGACTGGGGAAAAAAACTTGTATCGAAAATTTATAAATATTTATTGCAGGTTAATTTGGAGGAAGAAACTGTGATGGGATGTATGATCGCCTGGGCCAGAAATTTTGGTTATAATATTGAGATGGTAGATTGGGAGACCATATGGAACAGAAATTATACTCTAACCAAATCAATAACATCTAAAGAAAATATACACAAAATGTTTTATAGATGGCATACCCCTCCGATGAAACTTGCAAAAATGTATCCCAACATGAATCCGGCATGCTGGAAATGTAAAGAAATACAAGGAACCTTTTACCACATGTGGTGGACCTGCAGGGAAGCTCAAAAATATTGGATTAAAATTTGGAAGTGGGCCCAAGATATCACAGGAGAAGAAATAGAATACAAACCAGAGACTCTCTTATTAGGCATACTCAAAGGGAAATATAAAAAAGAAAATAATTGTTTATTATTGCATTTATTTACAGCTGCAAGACTAGCTTATGCTCAAAATTGGGGAAAAAAAGAGACCCCAACAGATGAAACAGTGATACAAAAGGTGTTAGTATGTGTAGAAATGAACAAATTAACTTTTGAACTTCAAGACAGGAAAGATTCCGATCGCTATAAAATATGGAATCATTGGTATAATTGGCTGCAACTAAGATATAAAAAAATAGATAATCTATGTTAAAAGAGTTATATTTGAATGTTTATGATATTTACTATATATGGATATTAGAATTAGATGTCACATAATGATATAGAAGTAAGGATTATCACAGTTTTTGCTAAAATATAGGATATGTGTTTGTTTTATTTTTGTATATTTCTATGTTTGTTTGTCTATTTGGGTAGGTATGTCTTTTTTAAGAAAAAAATGTCAATAAACTTTACCCTGTCTTAGTAGATGTATCAATAAGAAACTTACATACCTGTAAGAGTAAAGGTGGCAACATCAAACAAACTATTCTGATTCAAAGGAAAGAAATGCTTAAACACTATCTATTCTGGCACAAAATGTCATAACAATCCTGGATTAGATTTTCTATATGCCCACTTGTGGATACATACATATGCATATATCTCAACATTCCACAGAAATGCACAGAATTTGACATTGGCTGAAGAAATCGTTCTAACTACTGTAACTTTTAATAGTTACAAAAATATACTTAAAATTATCAAGTCAGCAAAGCTGCTGAATTAAATTTTCTTATTTAAAGAATGAAAGCTCCATTATCTTTGGCTAAACTAGGAGTTTCATGGAACGAATTCATGCATTCCACATATCTGTTTTTAATATTTAAAGTGAACTAGTGAAGAATTCTGCCTGAGTTCATAAAGATGGTTTTAACCTTTCCTCCCACACTGTTGTACTAGTGTCAACGCCAGCTCTAAAAGAGCTATTTACTTGGAAAATATAGCTGTCATTGGTACCAAGCATATGGGCAAGGTAATTAAATGGGTGAGGAAGTGGGATTTATATTGGGGATGGGGATTGATTGTCAATGCCAACAAGTTAGTATTGACTTCTAATAACCATATGGACTTTTTTCAACACAATTTGCTCCTTCAGGTCTTCCATCTTGGCATTCAATCTCCATCTTTATGTTCTGTCATTTTGACCCTGACTGGGAATTCTCAGATTGCTACTTAAAATATTTAAAACTCAAAGATCTATTTTTTTTTTATATTATAAAATAATTTTATGCACTACATTCCTTATCAACATATTTGGTATTTAGTGCACAACAGAAGCAATTATATGATCAAATAACATTTGGAAATCAAATTTAAGATTGATACTTTTTTCATCTTTACAAGTTTAATATATTTTAATCATTACAGTACTACCACTTTCTATTATATAAATAATTCTGTATTTAATTACTATCAGTATTATATAATGCATTGTCCATATTTTTCAATGCAATAATACAATTTTTTTTTTAAATATACAAAACTTAATGTTTAACAATTACATTTGGTAACTAATTATAAGAAAAACTGCATGAATTTTCTACAGAAGTTATTTGGTATTTTGAACACGTAATACAAAAGCAACAGTCATTAGAGAAGATCCTCATGAAGCTTAGAAAAACTGAAGACAATGTTTTTCATTTCAGTATAATTTCAATACCACAGAAGTAGAGATACATTTTTTTTCCTATAGTATCACTGTGACTGGATTTGTTTCCTTACAGTACTGAATCTCCTACAAGTACCAGAAGGCCTCTTTGTCGAGTTTGTGCATAAGTTGTCCCATTAAGAATAGATTCACTGCAATTAAAATAAAATAAAATGGAAGATTTATTTGATTACTTAAGAGTGGAGTCAACCCATAATTTTATTTGAAAAAAATAAATTTATCTGTCCTTGAATGGCTGGGCGGACTGGACATTGACATTTGAGCTACTATAAGTCCATGTATTTGCCATACACTAAATAATATTTTGTTATTGGAAAAACCTGTCTCAATTGCTAATTTGGAAAAAAAATCTGCCATTTTTAACATGGGTGCAACTTTTAAATTATCTATTTAAAGCTCAATCCTTGAGCTGGATCCCTTGTTTAAGAGCAGAATTAAATTGATGTTGTTGCTGAGTCCCTGTTGTTCCAAGAGATCAACTGCCAATAACGCTAACAAGAATTATAAACTGGATTAAAAGCATTAGCACCTCCTTTCTCAAGTGGGAAGCCATGCTGAGTGCTCCGTGGTCATCCTGGAACGTACCCAAATATTTGCTGGATGACCACCTGAGCTCAGCTGGCTTTAATATTCTTCTTTGGCTTTCCACTAGGATTAGTTACAGGGAAGAACTATCATTGCTCTTAATTCACTAGGAAAACACTAATACCTGACTTCTAATTACTTTCAGCCAAAACAAAACAAAGAATGTGGTTCTAGTTATACAGTTCTATTTTTTCTCAAGTACAGTTAAGATTTGCTCAGCTAACAAGTATGAGAAATCTATTCTTACAAATATTGTGATAAAATGAGGGGACAGATGCCTGCACAACATCTGCAAACAAAATTTATTATAAAAATGTCTGTTCTTTTACAGTGACTATAGTTTATGAATTTGAGAGGTATGCTTCCAGTTGTTCAAACTCAAATTATACTGATCACAGCATGTAAGAGTTTTCCTCCACCCCATTCCGCTTTCAATATAGCTATGCAATAGAATATTCTGGATTAAAATCCTGGGAAATTTTGGAAAATTACACTTGGTTTGTAGCAGAATATTTTCCAGAGTAGTCATGTTACAAGAAGAACCACAAAGAAACAAAATAAAAGCTAATGTATGTATTGGTGTAAACCTCTATGAGTCCTACTTAATCATATCCTAATGATGCATTTTACAAAGTGAACTATAGATTCTCAAAGCATATTCTGCAAAAGTATTCAGTGTTGTAAAACACCAGAAGATTCTTTGATATGTTCTCTGCATAAAATCCAGATTACCATGATGACTGTAAACATTACTTGTGTTATGTTCCAATTGCAGAATAAGTATCTGCCCTTTTATAATAGGCTTAATCTTTGGAACTCCTGTTAATTATGCCAAAGTCCTTTGGGAGAAAAAGAAAAACAACAGTGACAGTTATAATTACAGGTCTCACATTACATCTCTCTATATATATCTTCAAATACAAGAGTAATTAGAGAATGTAGCCCAACTTCTGTAGTTCCCATCAAATTTAGATGTCAAACAAGTTCTTATGAAATCAGTGGAATGTAGATTACAGTTCAGCGAATAAATCCAATTTATTCTTACGTCAATATGTGAATGGGCTAAACTCTCAATGGAAAACAACCAGTATTCTTTTCCTGACCAGATTTAAACTATTTTACATTTTATTTAGATTATGTAAATACCCACTCCAACAATACATTTTAAGTCAAACATCTCCTTTTGTTTCTTTCTAAACATTACCTATATCAAACTGATATCTCAAAAATGAAAACATGGTGAAGATTCAGTGTCACAGCTGATGGCCAAAGAAATGAAATCTTGGTGACATATTCAAGTCTCAGTTTCTCAAAATTCATATCACTATGATAATTTCTTGTATTTTGTAACAAGAATTTATACTAGTAAAGAATATATCTGTAAGTGTAGCAATAGAAATTGATAGTACGAATAAAGAAACATAAACATGCAAATACACTTCATACACACACCTGTAAAAATTTCATATTTTCTGTAGTTCAGCAATGCCTTCCAGACCTCTGGTAATTTAGCATCCTGCTGGTTATTTGAATAGTCAAATGTCAACCTTCTGGTTTTCAATATGCATCTAAAACCAAAGCTTTCTACCCATTATTTGTTCGGGTTAAACTAGGATAGTCACCTGTTCCATAATTCAAGTGTTGAATTGTTAAGAAAGTGGTTCCTGATTTGGTGGCTTAATTTTTGGAAGTAAAGATAAAATATACATGCATACATACATTTAAAACATTTTATGTACTTCGCATTTTAAAAAAAAAACCAGAAAATTTACATTACATTATTAGCTCTTATTGATCACAGGGTTCTGTTTAAAATTGAGAGTTACCAGGGCCTAAGAGACCAGAATGCTTCATCTTCCTCTCTGCAATTAACTTTCCATGTGTAATGACATGCAATATCATAACTAAACAGAAAACATGTAATTAAGGTCATTGATTTTATTTGGAATTCTTCTTCAGTACAAATGCTAGTAATTTACCACAATTCAGGATTTGGGATGAGAATATTTCCCAGACAAATCTGAGAAAGACAGCTTGGATTTTACTTTATTTTTTATATCCTATGGTAAATTCTTCACTGTGATAACATCATAAGTGCTAGAATGGAGTGGGGTTCCTAGTTGGGTAATAAAACATCTGCAAGGAAATAACTAAGCTTAGAGCAGGGGTGGGCAAACTATGGCCCGCGGGCCGTATACGGCCCACCGGACCTTTTAATCCGGCCCGCGCAGCCATTTTTACATCTTCCGACTACCACACAACCGAGGCGATAGAGGGGCCAGGGAATGCCGAGCCTTCTTTAAATGGGAGGGTGAGGCGCGGTATTCCGGAGGGAGGCGCAACATTTAGTTGGGTAAAGCCAAGGGGAGGGCTTCTTCACCCGCCTGTAATGTGTCAAAAGAAGCCGCGCTGGAGAATTTGGGCACGATTTGTCTTGCCCGGGGATCTGTGAGGGAGGAAAAGACGCGTGGCCTGAGGTGCTGAGAGTGCGAGGCGAGAGAGGAGTCGGGGTGAGGCACGGCTGAACTCAGTTTGGGGAGGAGGGGTGGTGGAATGCGCTGGCCAATATTTTGGATAATCAGGGCCTTTCTGGGTATAATGGGAGATAGGTGAGCTCTTGTGGGGGTCACTGTAAGGATTATTCTAGGTATCTGTCAAATAAAGTTGCTCCACTTTGGAATAAGAGTCTGTCTGGGCAGATCCAGTGAAAGTGACTGATGTGTGTCCTAGTTTGCTTATCTGGGTAGCGTTTGAGCTGGTTAATCCTCAGGAAGTGCACAGGGACCTTAATGTTGTGAGTTCTGCCCCCTCCTGGTTGATTAAGCACTCCTGGGACTTGGCATGTGATTGGGTCCAAGTAGCAGTAATTGCCTCCTTGCCAGAGGAAATGGTTCCACCAGCCTTGTCCCTTCCTCAAGAGACCATCCTTGGGTCCTATGCTTTTTAATGCCTATATCCAGTTGACAAATTTCTTTTTTCCGGGAAGGTTGCTAAAAGACTGTTGAGCTCTCAGCTTACAGAGGGCCTTGGATGAAGCAGATTATCTGAACTCTTTTCAGTTAGGATTCAGACCAGGCTATTGGTCTAAAGCAAGGATCAGCAACCGTGGCTCTGGAGCCTCATGTGGCTCTTTCATCCCTCTGCTGCAGCTCCCTGTTGCCGATCGGCTCCACAATTGATAGGACTTTCAGTTAGGACAGGTAAAGGAAAAAGGATGCCACACTAGGAGGAGATTATGGTGGGGGAACCAGACTTCTGGTGTGCAGAGGAAAAAGGACACCGCACTAGGAGAAGACTCTATGGTGGGAAAACCGGACTTCCGGTTGGCTCCAGAATTGAATGGGGGGGGCTTCCAATTAGGACCTTTGTGACTCTTTGAGTGTTTAAGGTTGCCGATCCCTGGTCTAAAGACAGTTTTGGTAGATCATTGTGGATGATCTTTGGAGAGCTCAAGATGTTGAGTGCGGGAAGTGTCCATCCCACCTGTCTGGGTCTCTGGCTGTCTGTTTGATGCCATCAGCAATATTATATTGCTGGACCTGCTTCCAAGGCTTGGAGTGGAGCAGAGTTTTGGTGTGGTTCACCTCCTTTCTCCGTGGCTGGTACCAGTCAGTGCTAGTGGGGGAAGAGAGGTCCATCCCTAGGCCCTTATATATGGATTACCTCAAGGCTCTCTCCCCTCCTATTTAACATCTATATGGAGCCACTGGGAGAGGCCATCTGAGTTTCGGGATCCTCATTTTTCTGATGATATCCAATTATGCATCTCTACCCCATGCAAAGCAAATGATGTTGTTCAGGAGCTAGAGCAGCATCTAATGGCTATAAGGGCCCCACATAGGGAAAAATCAGCAGTGACTCATTCCTAGCCAGATGGACTGATGATGGGATTTTGGCACTGAGAATCAGGAGAGTAGACATCTCTGACTCTGGATGGGGGTTACATCCCCTTCCAGGGGAGGGTGTGCAAATTGGGGTCTTCTTAGACTCATGGCTCTTCCTGGTAGCCAAGTGGGCTTTTGCACAAATCTGCTTTATACCAGTTGCATCCATTCCTGGGTCAAGAGGCCTTCTTCATAGTCACCCATGCCTCAGTCACCTCCCATTTGGGTTACTACAATGTGTTCTACCTGGGAGTTCTCTCAAAGACCATCTGGAAGCTGTAACTGGTCCAGAATACAGCAGCATGCCCAGTTCTGGCTACCCCATAATTCACCCAAGTAACACCACTGAACTGGCTTCCAATGTTTTCAAGGTGCTGGTAATCATCTTTTAAGCCCTTCAGGGCCCAGGGCCCAGGTTACCTGTAGGACTGCCTCTCCCTGAGGGTATCTGGCAATAGAAATTCATATAATCTGCTTGTAATAGCAACAGTCCCACAATTCATCTCACTTTTTTTCCTTTCTTAAATACTGTGTAGGATTATTTTATACTTTTCATCTAATATAAGAAATATTCTTTTGATAACCAGGTTCAGTACAGCTGGAGAGTTAAGTTCTAAAGAAAACAGGGAGCAGAGGTACTTTAGCTTCCAGAGTTTTGAAGCAAGATAAAGGTTAAAATGACTCAAACATTTCTTTGAGAACGCAGTATCTTAATTTTCTTTAGTATTTATTGCCTTATATTTCAATGCACATTTTGCAAGTGGTGCTTTACTTTAATATTATCTTCAGAGGTTCAGCAGTGATAAAGTTGGCAAGTATTAGAGAGAAGGACTTCTCAGAGATAACTCTAAAGAATAAAATTTCCTCCTAAGCCAAAAATTATTCATTGTCACTCAATGTTGCAATGGTTATAAACACTCCACTAGTGAGCTGGCAGAATGTTCTGGTTCCTTTATGTATTTCTTCTCTCTGACTTTCTATTGAGATTTTGTACTATTTCTTGCTGGTATATTTGGAATTGTACTTCATTTTAACTGATTTATTTAAAATAGCTCAGAATTAAGTAGTTTGATGGTGAATTGCACTGTTACCTTTAAAAGTTTACAGTGCAACAAAGATATTTAATTGTTACTCCAAAAATAAAGTAAAAGGTAGCCATAAACACATTTATGAGGGCATATATGAAAATTAGGTTTATCCCTCTTGCTTCACACAAATGGTTTCCTAGGAAGCTGCGGTGGCCTAGAGGTGGAGCTCTCGCCTCACAATCAGGAGGTTGTGAGTTCGATCCTATGTAGAGACTCTCCTGCTCAAGTAGGGGGTTGGACTAGATGATCTCCAATGGATGCTTTGTTGGTAACTAGATTCACCAACAATTTCATTGAAATTGAATCTAAGCAGTCAGCCATTTGCAAGTGCAGGATGTCATCAGTAAAAGCAGGTAAAGCCACCAGCAAACACTGTTAAAAACAAGCTTTCTGAGTTTCTCCTGTCACAGATAAAAGTAGTCTAGCGAGTGGTGAATCACTTGAGAAGCACACAAATGGCTTTCCAGGTAACACAATCAATCTTTAAATCACATTTTAGGTATCATCCGTGCCATTCTTATTTATATTAAGCAAATCTCAAGTGATGAAGCCCATTAAAATTTTAGGTTTTGACTCAAGACTCAACCTCTGACCCTAACCCTAACTCAACCTCTGACTCATTCTCCTAATCTGTTAACTGAAGGCCACATTGTATAAAAATTAAGAATTAGTATTCATACTCCTTCCTAAGACATGTCACTGATTAAGAAAGTATGGATGAGTTATTTGATCTGTATGAAAAGCTTTGTTACGCATACAGGCTAATCAGGTTTAAATATTCCCTGTCACACAGGAAAAGGAAATTGTGATCTGATTTTAGCAATCAAAGGGCATGGGATGAAGTCTAATAAAGTTTCTTTGTATCCTGATTTGCAATAACTCTTCCAAGCATTAGCCAAACAAAGGCAAGGCCAGAATTAATTGGTACTCAGTTGAGAAAAAGGTGAGCAGGCAGAAAAATTACGGAGGAGTGTGGGGATGGAGAAAATTTTCTTATCTCTTTCCTACTTTGCAACTATAACTTCACCTAAAACACAAGAAGCATTCACCGTGCACTTGGATCTTATTACTTTCCATAAACCTAATAATTTTTTTTAGTGAAGCTCTCCTTTACCTTGAATACGCTTAAGCAATATTGATACCTTGTTTAGACCTTTGTAACATCTTCATTTTTCGCCTTCACCTATTGAATGGTTTCTGTTATTACAGAGTATGTATCACAAGCACAGCATGTATCTAAGCAATAATAAGTATAAGGTATTATATCTTGAAGCAGTACTAATCACAAAACATCAAATAATGTATAAACTATAGGAATCAAGAATTAAGGATGGAGTAAACCCAACTGTTTATTTTGGTCCTTACAAGAGAGACTCGCAGTGTATAGTATTTTGATTTAAAATGCTTTTATTCCCATTGCTT